>JALPQD010000035.1:5199584-5492084 GCA_023101885.1 Typhlomys cinereus
CAACCATGAATAGTTTTAAGACATGTTCAGAGATACATATGCGCATCCAACTTGCATATGTGCCCAGCTGGCTCTGTCTAATGGCGTATTTTGCTGAGTATTTATTGTTAGGCGTTTGCTTCATTACCCCGTCACATGCATCTTTTGTGCACATGCTTGTTTATCTAGGGCAATAGCCTAGATGATTTCTATATTATTAGAAACCGATGCTTGCATTCCATAGGCAATGTCGATGTGTCAACCTGGTAGCTCTCCTAAGAACATATCACCCAAGAGAGGCAGAGAACTCCGTTTCTTCATACCTCCGGGTGTATTTCGCCTGTCATCCTCTTGGGCCTTTGCAAATTTTGGGCCCAGTGATGTATCCTTAATTTTACTCTCTTCATTGCTTTACTGATGTTTTGAGATTCAGTTCTGTGAATTCACAGTTATCTTTCACTTACTTGCACGCCTGCATCGATCGAACGTCGTACGTGCTTCAGTAAAATGTCACAATTTTATAAGCAAAAAGATAATGTTTCATGACCTAGCCTTCAAAGCTTCATGTATTTGGAGAAACAACTTTTCTTATTGATCTTACCTTCTTTTTAACTTCATATTTTACCCTTATACTTTTGTGCTAACTCTGTTTTGATTTTTCCTTGACCATTGTTGCAGTCCGCCGCATGGTTGCTGATAAATGACCAGAACACAGCTTAAGGAACAAGGAGTTTACTTTCTTACGATAGTCTGGTTACATTTCTAGTCCAGCTTGACGGGAGCACACGCCAACACCAGGGCTGAGGGAACTGGCCACCCATAACGGCTGAGAGATGGACAATCCTTACTTGCCAGACCAGCATGTCTGGCCAAGTACAGAAGGATGCCAATTCTCTCAACCAGCTCTCTGTGATTATCCAGGGCCTAATCCCACCCACCATGGGCTGGGTCTTCCCAGCAGCCAGACCAATCTCCTTCAGGTTTGCTCTGGGCTTAATCAACCATCAACTCTCTACAACTGTGCCCAGAGCTCAAACCCTCAAGGTCAAGTTGACACCTGTGTTCTTAACTATGACATTCCACCCCTTGTCAACTTGACACAAAAAACATAGCACTTTTAAACTGTAACCTTTCCTTGTCCCCACAGATGTTAAAATATAAATACATTCATGGACAAATTTAAAATGTTCTTTCATTAAAACTTCAGTTCTCAGTTCTAATATTTTAAAAGTTCAAAGTTTCTTAACTTAAACTCTTAAATCAGAATAAATTCTTAAAACAGATAAAACATTAAACAACGAAGGATCTTAATAAGAAAACATTAAAAAGAACAAAGTCCAGCAAATCACCGCATCCTGTACTTCAATGTCCATCTTCTGCTGCTCATCCGTAGTCAAGGCGGCTCAAAGATTCGAGTCATTCCCAGTCCCTGTCTGCAACTCGAAGTTGTAAGAGCAGAGTTCCTCTGAACCAGGCTGAATCTCTACTCGCAGTTGTCCTCAGCGCAGTCCCACAGTTCTGGCATCTCAAATACAACTCTGGGTTCTCCTCTGCAGCTTTAAGCTTCACCATCTCTTGCAGGAACTCTACGCCTGCCACTTGGTGCCAAGCTTTTGCTGCTCTCCATGAACCCTTCAGTACTACACGAAAACCAGTATCACCTGAGGGACGCTGCCTGATTCCGAAGCGAGGTTAACGCAGCTTAGTCCACTGAGCCACAGCTGCACCAACTTCAACTGCTGACGCTGGAAAAGCCTCTCTTCTAGGCAACCAAACTTGCAAGGGCAAGAAACAACTTTAACTTGGGCTTTCGGCTCTGAAGGAATCTGAGCTTCCAAACCATGAACTTGCCATACGGTGTGTTTCCACGTCCTCCACCATCTCCGTGCCGTCACTAGGTTTTCCTTCACTGATCTACTTGTCCAACAGCAGCAGATATTCTGCTGCCTGCCCTTTGCACATCCAAACCTTCAAGACTGCCAACACACTCTCCTCAATCAAGCAAAAGATCAAAGTGTGCTTAACTATGACAACCATCAATTCTAGGATGTTCCAAGTGAATTATATTTCTATTATTTGTGTTCATGATTTTTACTTTGGAGTTATAAATAACTAGATATGACCTCTAACGGAATGCTCAATGCTGACTGGGGAAAGCTTCTATACTCACTTGGGTTTTAAAAAGACTGGCTCCCAGCTTTCATAATGAAATATCCTGTCAGTTGCCACCTCACCTGAGTACTTGTGAGCCACAAAGCAGGACCTACTGGTACATCAGTTGAAATGCAGCAGGAACACACAGGACTCTCTCCCCAGATCACAAATTGTTTTCTCAGTGATATTTCACAATTTTTAAACTGTGCATATAAAAACAAGTCTCTTTTAAAGAGATAGAAGGAGTCCAAACATGTTTTCTAAACACAAAAGAATGAATTGATGAATTAGTAGAAATTCTAAAATTACAACTGTATTTCCAATCACCTTTAATGGGAATGAAAGGATAGAAATCGAGAAGTTGATCTAAACGATATGAAAACGCCAATTATCAAATCTGTAGGGTTCTGACAAACAGTACTTAGAGAAAATTTAAAGCTTTATGAAACAGCTAAGAGAGGTTGAAGGCTAGAAAATTAAATGAACTACGATTAGCAGAAAATTGGAAGAAAAAGAAAAAGAACATCCAAGAAAAAGTAATAAAACAAGATGAGAAATTGATGGCTACAGAGTCAACATAGAATTAGAACAGACCAACCCACCTATCTTTAAAACTTTGTAAAAATGGAAAGCTGTGGTGAAAAACAAAAGGGAAACACAGAGGACCGGAATGTGGATGGGTGGTGGGACCTGGTCACGGACACTGAGATGCCAAAGAAATGTCAAAGAAATCACGGAAACTGAAGAGGAAGGAAGGAAGGGGGTGGGAATGACTTTACCGCAATACACTTTTGGATGTAAGGGGAAAAAATTTAAATACAATGGAAATGAACACAAGAAGAAACACAACACTAAGCACATTCAAAATCATTAAAGTAAATGACAAATCCCCCTCAACTCACAAAGGGATACCAAAAAAACGTACACCACAGACGAGAGAGAGAGAGAGAGAGAGAGAGAGAGAGAGAGAGAGAGAGAGAGAGAAAGGGGGAAGAGAAAGAGAAAGAGGAAAAGGAAGATAGGAGGTCAGGGGAGGAAAGTTAGAGGGGGGATGAGAAAGAAGGGGAGGGGAGGCAAGAAAAGGAGAAGAGAGGAGAGGACAGGAGGAGGGGTGGAGGGAAGGGAGGGAGGGAAGGGAAGTGCAGTCACTGATTTCACATGTCTTCAATCTGCAGCTATGCCTTGTCCCATGCTCATTTCTGCATAGACCCCGCAAGCTCCTCCTGTGGGAATCCATGTTCTTGGACGTCCTTATGCTGGGACTCACTCTCCTCTGTGTTCTCTCCCTGTGTCAGTCAGAGTTCTCTAAGGGAAGAGAACAGATCATGGTATATACCTATCAAAATAGAAATGTTAGGAATCTAAGGACTTCCACCATGGCTGCCTGGGCGGCTCTGTTTGGGAGCAGCAGGTCTCAGCACCCCCAGGCTGGTGCTGAGGCTGGAGGATTCCTGGAGAATCTCTTGGCTTCAGTCACCTCGGCAGGTGGAAGAAGCTGGAGTCTGAGGTCAGCGAGGGATGGGGGCTGGAGCAGGAGACATTAGTTCACCAGCGCAGGACAGGAGAGAGTTCTTCCCTCTCTCTCTCTTCCCTTTATGTGGTCCTGGTCCGTCTTGAAAGGTCTTCGGTGTTCACCCGACACTCTCCTGCGGCTTGCCTCGACTCTCAGTTCTTCACTGCTTTCCCAAAGCTTACCCGGCAACTGTCAAGCTGACAGCTGCACATCTATCTACCCCATCACAAGCCTGGTGCATTTGTAACATGCCTGTCCCCATCGCCACCTGCTGGATGGGAAATGCCGGGACCCGGCCAGACACCCTTCATTTTCCACTTCCACACCAACCAGCAGTTTGGGGGCCTTCCGGTTTCACAAGATTTTTATTTTTATTTTTTGATACATTTTTTATTATTTCCGTCATACAAACTTAATAGGTAGACCAGTTCCCTCCCTCCCTCTTCTCCCCCCCCCCGAACCCCCTGCTCCCCCTCCACCTCCTGCTCCTCCTCCCCTCCCTCCCCATCCCCCAGTGCCTTCCCCCCCAACTCCCAGAGAGTCCTTTAAGATTTTTATTTTCGAAAATGCATTTAATTTCCTCTGACAAGACATGTCTTATTGTAAAACTCAGCTGTATATCAAGTTGAATTTGTTAGTATCTAGGACTTCCACTATGGTGCCTGGGCGGCTCTGTTTGGGAGACATTCCATATGTGATGCAGTGAAGGAGCAGCAAACCCTAAGTCTGTAATCTTCGGACCTGCTGGAATTGCAAGAGCTGTGTGTGAAATGCTTCCACAGAAACTGGACTACAGGAAGATAAGAGGAGGGAGCCTGCCCGAGTCTAGCTTGAACTTCTCAATCAAATGAGATTCCAAATACACTCACGCCTGCCAGCTCGTCCACAACAGAATCCTCAGAATGGAGAGATGGCTCAGGGGCTAAGAGCTCACCTCCCAAGCAGAAAGACCTGAGTTGGGATCCCGGATAGCAGATGGGAATGGTGGCGACCTGCACTTCAGCCCCACAAGAAGAGTCTGGGAAAGCCCAGGCAGGCCCAAGGAGGCAGAGCAATCGGGGATGATTGCCAAAGTCACCCCCGGTATCCGCAGGCATGCCTAGTGCCCTCTGATGCAAACATACACACATCCACATCCACAAATCGAGAAAGAATAGAATCCTCAACTCCGTGATTTCCACACCAAGAAATCGAATATTTCTTGATAGACAAGAAGGATTTAGAGGTATTAGTCTTTCTGAGGAAGCCGGGCTGAGGGTCTGAGAGACCCGGATTCAATATGGGGTGAACTGAGCTCAGTCAGATTCTCAGCTTTGCCCCGGTTCCCCCGAATTTTACCCAGTTTTCCCATGTTGTCCCGACATTTTCCCCCGTTTTCCCAGGGATTCGAGTGATCCCGTGTTGTCCCGAGTTTGTCCAAGTTGCCCCGAGTTTCTCCGAGTTTTCCTGGATTATTCCATGCTGGACCGAGTTTCCTGGATTATTCCCCGTTGTCCCGAGTTTGTCCAAGTTGATCCGAGATTGCCCGAGTTTTCCCATGTGGTTCTGAGATGTCCCCGATTTCCCAAGGATTCCCGAGTTTTCCCGTGTTGTCCCGAGTTTTTCTGTGTTGTCCCAAATTGTCCCTGTCGTCCCAAGTTTTCCCCAGTTTGCCCGAGTTTGCCCGTGTTTTCCCGCCTTGTCCCGAATTGTCCCACGTTTGCCCCGGGTTGTTCAAGTTTCCCCGAGTTTTCCTGAACTATCCCATGTTGTACCGAGTTTTCCCCGTGGTCCCGAGTTTGTCCAAGTTGTTCCGAGTTTGCCCGAGTTTTCCCATGTGGTTCTGAGATTTCCCCGTTTCCCCATGTTCTCCCGAGTTTTTCTATCTTGTCCCAAATTGTCCCAAGTTGTCCCTGTCGTCCCGGTTTTCCCCAGTTTGCCCGAGTTTGCCCGTGTTTTCCCGTCTTGTCCCGAATTGTCCCACGTTTGCCCGAGTTGTTCAAGTTTCCCCGAGTTTTCCTGAAACTATCCCATGTTGCGCCGAGTTTTCCCCGTGGTCCCGAGTTTGTCCAAGTTGTTCCGAGTTTGCCCGAGTTTTCCCATGTGGTTCCGAGATCCCCCCCCCCCCGTTTTCCCGTGTTGTCTGAGTTTTTGTGCTGTCCCAAATTGTCCCAAGTGGTCCCGGTCGTCCCGAGTTTGTCCGAGTTTGCCCGTGTTTTCCCGTCTTGTCGCGAATTGTCCCAAGTTTTCCAAGATGCCCCGGTTGTTCAAAGTTTCCCCGAGTTTTCCTCAACTATCCCATGTTGTACCGAGTTTTCCCCGTGGTGCTGAGTTTTCCTGCGTTATCCCGAGTTTGTCCAAGTTGTTCCGGGTACTCCCGAGGTTTCCCATGCTGTGCGGCGGCTTCCCGCGTTGTTCCCTGTACTCCCGAGATTTCCCAGCTGTCCAGAGTTTTCCCGAGTTATCCTTTCTGTCCCGCCCGGTTTTCCCGCAGTGTTCCCTGTCCTCCCGGGTTTTCTTTGTTTTCCCCAGGTTCCCCCAGGTGTCTCGAGTTGTTCCCAGTTATCCCTTCTCGTCCCGAGTTTTCCCGCGCGGTTCCCTGTACTCCGGAGTTCCCGTGTTGTCCTGAGTTTCCCCAGGTTTCCCGAGTTTGCGGCGTTGTCTGTCCCCTGTTTTCCCGAGTCGTCCCAAATTGCCCAAGTTTTCTCGAGTTGTCCCGCTTTGTCCCATGTTGCCTAAGCAGCCAGTGCCACGTGAGTCTGGAGACGGAGTCTGCGGGGGACGTGGCAGACGTGTGTGTGGTCCCCAGACCATGATAGGGACCACAGACGCGCCACGTTCAGGGGTGTCTCAGGGTCCCCACAGTGCTTCCATCTGGCCCCAGGAGCAGAAAGCTAGACTGTTGTAGCAGGAGAAAGTCTGCGGTTCCCTTGGAAATTGGTGGGTTTTTGGAATCGAGAGGTCTCCAAGGCAAGAGACGCGGGCCAAAGTGTATTAGCAACTGGATCCAGCATGCCTGTCAGTGTGTGGATGCGGGTCCTGGGTTTGACGTCAGCCCAGAAGCTCAGGCACAGTCCTGGCCTGGGGCTCAGTAGCAGGCAAGCATCCTGCAGCTGAGATCGGGGCTGAGTTGGGGCTGCGGGAAGTGTGCGCCGTGCATGAGAGGAGACGACCCTTCTCTGAGTTCAGAGGGCCTCTGCCGAGCCTCATCTTCCTGAAAAAGCCCCACGGGACTACACGCCGCAAGCGGCCACCGCGCGGCAAGTCACACTCCACGCGGGAGGCGGCCGGCACGCGGGAGGCGGCAGGCACGCGGCAGGTCACATACCCGCGGGAGGCGGTACATCTGCCGCGGGTCACCCAGAGAAAACTGGGCCCAGACGACTCCAGGTGGCAGGTAGGGAAAGCAAGGGACATGAAGAACGCTCCGTGCCCGTGGTGCCTGGGTGGGAACCAAGTGCTCAGACAACCCAGGGGTTCCGAGCCAACGGGCACAGGGTACCCAGATGGGTCCCACCACCTCCGCCCCAGGCCCAGGGGAGGGCGTCACCACAAAGCTCAGGGCCAACATAGGTCTCAGATGAGCCAGTAGATCCCCCTGCTGGGCCGCTCCTGCAAGGCTGACACCGCAGGCCCCACCCGCTCCACTCCTTGCTGGGTACTCCACTCCTGTGTGGCAGGTGCAGTGGTCTCTACGTGGTCCACCACCGCCCGGTCCCGGCCCTGCTTCCACAGCTCATAGCGCTGGGGCTGGAGGATGCGCACAAAGGCGTCCATGGAGAAGCGCCCCTGGCCTCCCCACAGCTGCACCGAGAGGCCAATTTGCCATAGTCGATCCACCTCGGGGTGGCAAAGTTGATGGACTCGGCACAGTTGAAGCCGTGGTCGAAGCCGCAGTGGTAGCCTGGGAAAGGTCACCACGAATTCCCCAGCCTTCTGAGTCACGCGGCCAAAGGGGATGCCCTTGTCCTTGAGCACAGTGGGCGAGATGAGCGCCACCTTGTGCCTCAGGAAGGCCTCGCAGCCATGGGAGCGGCCGGGGAACAGCTCCTTGGCCAGGAGCTCCAGGTGCCTCCCGTGCTCGGGGGGCACCGCGTACCACGTCTTGGGCTTCCCGAAGTGCAGGTAGTTGATGCCGTACAGGTCCATGTCCTCGGTTTGCCAGGTGAAGGTGGTCTTCTGTTTTGCGCTGCTCGTCTCGCCAGCAAGAACGACGCAACACGATCAGGATCCTTCTGTAGCAAGCTTTAATGCATCTTGAGAGGGAGAGCACTAGCTTTCAGCACGGAGACCCCAACTGCCTAAACCGCCACCCTTATATAGGGATTCTGTCCCGTCTTGGACGTGGCAGCACCTGATTGGTAGTGGGCGTGTCACCCGAGGTGGCGTGATGGTCTTGCGATCAGGGCTAGGGCGGGAAATGGGCCTGGCGCTTGCGCATTGGCTTGTTTTGCTGAGAGGAGAAGGGAACTGGCGCCATCTTAGAATGGCGGCATGCAGGGCGGCGCCCTACATCTCCCCCTTTCTTATCAAATATGATAGCGATGAGGTGACCACCCAACTCAGGCGAAAACAGAGGCCAAATCCTCATGAAAAATTCGTCCTGCCAATTTTGTGAGGAAGGGATTCTGGGGCAGGTAACCCTTTTGCAAGATGGCGGTGTTTTCCAGAGTAAACTCTGTGCGATGCTTTGCTCGTCAACCTGTGTGGGCTGCCTATGCCAGACACTCGTCCTCGTGCAATGCAACAAAGGTGCTGAGGGTGCATGAGCTGTTTGGCCGGCGATCACCCTTATTCTTGCTTTATGCTGTAAGCCCGATCTCAGCGAGGGCCCCATGCTCTAAGGCCCTAAGTGCCTGAGTGACCATTATTTTTTCTCGTTTGGCCCTGTTAGAAAATTTACAGAAGAGCCAAGACATATTGCCAGACCAAGACAGAACAGAATTCCAAATAGTCCCACCCCCACCCATTCCTTGAAGTAGGAAAAAGCTGAGGAAATCCAGGAGGCGAATCCCGACGTCAGAGATAGGTCAAGGCGGGTTGGTTGACGTGCACAATGCGACTCTGAGTTCTCGTGCGTCTGTTCAAATTCATGGGTCCAGTTCTGTAACATAAACTGAGAAAGGGACTTGGACAAATTGCGCAGCTATGAATTCTTTGTATTGTACAGAGGTGATGCTAACCCAGACATTTTTTTTCACATCCCAACTGTGCATTGCCACAGTATATCTACTTGTTCTTGAACCAAATCAATACGTTGATTAACCAGCAACAGTCCTCCTTGTAGTTGGGTGTTTGCCGACTGCTGTTTGTCCATAGCTAAGGAGACTGAGGAGGACAGCTCATTGATAGTTGTTGCTGCCTTGACAGTCCCTGACAACGCCAAAGCCGAGGCCGTAAGTGAAGCGGCAACGGCCGCGGTGGTACAATGCTGACAATAGCAGCGGTGATCCCACAAGTCTCTTTTTTGATAAACAGGCGAGGGAAAACGTTAGCATTATACATCACGGCATGGGCAGGGGGAACGTGGACATTATCCCCCATCTGTGTCGGAGCGAGACTGGAGATTTCTATCAGGATCAGCATTTCAGTCTTAATATCTGTGGCTCATTTTCTTGGATATGGATGTTTCTTGTTAGCCGTTGTGGGATCCAAATGGATGTTCTTCGCTCTGTGGAAAGACACATACAGCTCCCCTGGACCTAATTAAAACTGGATCCGGGCCTTTCCATTGATTAGTCAAAATATCTTTCCATTTTACTAACTCCTGTGGTCTCTGAGGTTCTGAGCAATGTCTGTCAGCGGCACTTCTTCCTGATTCATCTAAGTTGAGAAAGTTCAAGTGAAAAGTGCCAAAGATAATGCTGCCTTTGGCCAGGAGATAGGGACGCTATGGGTCCCCCTTTTGTTTAATTAGATAAGATTTGAGTGTCCGGTGGGTTCTTTCATTATGCCTGACCCTGGGGGTTGTAGGGCAGGCCAGTATGTGTGTCACTTGTAGCTGGAGCAAAATTGTTTGAATTTTTGGGAAGTATAAGCTGGTCTATTGTCTGTTTTGAACCTTAGGCTTGCCCCATGCACTCCATGCTTCAAGGCAATGTTGAATAACCTGAGAGTCTTTTCACCTGAGAGAGAGGTGGATGGATGATGCCCGAGTAGGTGCTACAGAAACATGTATATATTGGATTTCCCAAAGAGGGGATGTGAGTCACATCCATTTGCCATACCTGCAACGGGGAAATGCCTCTAGGATTAACTCCAGTGTGGGGATAGGCAAGAATTGGCAACAATTTTGACATTAGGACTATCACGTGCTTGTTGTCTTGTCAAGGAAAAGTGTTTGCGCAACGTTTCAGACGTCACATGAAATTTTGAGTGAAACTCTTTGGCAGCACTCAGTGAGGAAGGAAGGGCCACGGCTATGAGCTTGGTGGCTTGATCTGCCAAGTCATTGCCTTTTGTCATGGGACCCGGAAGGTCTGAATGAGCTCTGATATGAACAATATATAAAGGATGACGTCTATTTTGGAGGGCCTCTTGAGGAGGCAAAAGATTGCCCTTCAGGTCTCTTATTGACCTGCATTGTTTAACAGGGTGATATCCTTTTTGACACCTGGTGCACAGAGTAAGGGGTTTTTGTTCTCTTTTAGCCTCGCGGCAATCTTTTGCAAAGTGGCCAGGTTTTTTACAATTGTAGCAGGAGCGACCATTGTTTTTCATGAGGGGGTGCTGCTGTGCTCGGAGAATAGCCGCCGCGAGTCAGAGTTACTCGCGGGGCCCCCTATTTCTCTACATACTCTAGCCAATCTTGTAAACCTTTGTTTTTTCTGGGAGCTATAGCATTGCGGCATTCCTGTGAGGCTTGTTCAAAGATTATTTGTTCTATAAAAGGAGCTATAGTATCTGGATCACCAAAAATCTTTCCAGCCACATCCATTATCCTAGCCACATATTCAGAAAAGGTTCTTGGGGCCCCTGTATAATTTGTAAGCTGATTCCTGTTTCTCCTTTTTGTTAAGAGCCTCCAGGCCCTAATGCTGTACTGGAAACTTGAGCATAAGCACCCCAGTGAAAATTAGCCTGTCATAGTAAACGGGCCTTGACCGTTAATAGCTCAAGGTCTATTCTCTTTGTTCAGGAGTCAGCGAAGAGGCATTAATCCTAGCCTGGTTTTGTTGCTTCTGCCATAAGGCCTTCCATTCCATGTATTGACCCATAGTAGGTAATGCAGCCTTAGCGATGGTTTGCCAATCAGTGGGCGTTAGTGCATGTAAGGCTAGGCGATCTAGCTGTATTATGTGAAATTTGCATTAGGCCCATATTTTCTAACGGACTCAGCCAGTTCTTTAATCTGATTAAAATCAACAGGAGCATGAACTCTCCCCGTCTCTCCCTCGTAAATTGGAAAGGCAGGCTGATTTATGGCGAGTCTGTTTGGGTAATCGTGAAGCAGAGGGTGCAAAGGAGGCGGAGCAGAAGGGACAACCATTAGAGGTCTTTCCTTCATAGGCTGTCTATGAAGAGGGCGCCATTTTCTGGGTCATATGCGGCAGCCGCTTCTTCAAGCTCGGCCTCATCCTCTGTGTTTATCCTCGAATTCATCATCAGAGGAGGTAAAACTGAGAGCGGCAAGCTTGGGTTGGATATAACCTAGGTCTTGAAGTGGGGTCATATATGGGCTCACCATGAACCTGGTTTTTTGTTTGGGGGATTAGATGCATTATCTGTTCTTTTTCTTTATCTTGTCAGACTCTTTGGTAAGTTTGTTTTTACTCACTTTTCTTCTCTCCCTATCCTTATTAGGTTGTCTGGGAGGTCCTTTTTCACTTATGACGGTTTGGGGTTCTTTTTTGCGCGCACCATCCTCTCACTACGCTCAGATTCTGACATGCCCTCTTGCACTGTTTCTAAAGTGGCTGTCCTGCCGATCGGGCTTTTTTGCAGTTTTCGACTTCAAGACAGTTTTTTATCATTTTCCAAATAAGATCACAACAATAACGAAACAAGAAAACAAAGAGAGTGAAGGATATCAGGATTACTGTTGCAAGAATTTCAGGAGCTCGATCTTTTGAAATAGGAAGGTGAAAGAGTGAACATACCTTTCCGAGGCGTAGTCTACGCTACAGTTCTGAACCCTCCCTGTTACCAGGGGGTCTCCGACGGTGCGGACGATGTGGTTCCCGGGTTCGCACCAGTTGTTTTGCGCTGCTCGTTCGCCAGCAAGAACGACGCAACACGATCAGATCCTTCTGTGCAGCTTTAATGCATCTTGAGAGGGAGAGCACTAGCTTTCAGCACGGAGACCCCAACTGCCTAAACCGCCACCCTTATATAGGGATTCTGTCCCGTCTTGGACGTGGCAGCACCTGTTGGTAGTGGGCGTGTCACCCGAGGTGGCGTGATGGTCTTGCGATCAGGGCTAGAGCGGGGAAATGGCCTGGCGCTTGCGCATTGGCTTGTTTTGCTGAGAGGAGAAGGGGAACTGGCGCCATCTTAGAATGGCGGCATGCAGGGCGGCGCCCTACAGTCTTCCACATGCCAAAGTAAAGGGAGGGCGTGTTTACCCCCTTGATGACGGTGCCGCTTTCTTGCTCCAGCAGGTCCAAGATGCTCCCCAGGTGTGCCACATTCCAGTGCCGCGTGTTCTCATCAAACAGGGAGCCACTGACGCCCGCGCCAGAAATCGGTGACACATAGGAACTCTCCCAGTATTTTCTCTCCAGATCTTCCAAATCCAGGTGTGCGGGAGGCCGATGGTCGTTGCTGTTTGCCAGGAGGCGATACTGCCTCAGGGTCATGGCGCATCTTCTTACTGTACTGCGTGTACACGCCCCCCCATCCGCAGACCGCCTGCTGCAGGGGCGCGCCAATCGCCAAGTTGCCGATGTCCTTGTAGGACCCGCCGGCTCTCCAGCCCTCGGGTGGAATCACCTTGGCCAGCCGGCTCGGTGAGCGCCCTGGGACTCCATGTAAGCGATGTACCTGTTTGAAGTCGCCAACTCCTCCTTGCTTGGGCGGAATGTGGGGGGCGTAGCTGGGGTCCGGGGGAGCAGATCCTTCAGACTGCATGGCTGCTGCCCGTCACGGCACAGCTGGGGGGCTCAGGCGGGCTCCGATGAGAAAGCCAACTGTAGTCTATGCCCTGTTCTGGGGGAAAAGAAATCGTTTCATTATCATGGACGGACGTGCCATTGAATTTTCAAGAAAACACGTTTCTTCCAATCTGGCTAACTTACTGGGGTCATACCCCCCTGGTCAGCGTTTCTCATCTAAGAAAAATACTGTCTTCCTGGGTTCTAGGCTCCACCAAGGCCCTGCCTGTTCCACTTGAGAGCCAGGCTCTCCACTGCAGAGATGACTCAGAGGTTAATACTCTGTCTTGCAAGCAGAAAGTCCTGAATTCAGCACCAGGTCCCACATGAAAAATGGCCAGGCACAAACGGTGGCAGCCCGCACTTCCAACTCTGGTGGGTGGATCCTGGGAAATCGAAGAGCAATGCTAGCAGGAGGTACAAACCATGCAGGATGATTTCCAAAGTCATCCTTGGTCCTCCACAGAGACACACAGTATCCTCTTACACACACACACACACACACACACACACGCACGCACGCACGCACGCACGCACGCACGCACACACACACACACACGCACGCACGCAGGAGCGAGCACTCATACATACATACATAAAAATAAATATATAAAAAGAAAAGGCAATTAGAAAAGAGAAAAGGAAGCAGGGCTGAGACAGCCCCAGTAGGTAAGCGTCCTGGCTTACAGATCTGGTGACCTGAGTTCCATCCTGGGCATCCACCTGCCCCGAAAGAACCACCTTCCAAAAATTGCGTCTGACCTCTACACATGGTAGGCATCTCTCTCTCTCTCGTGTCTCTCCCTCTCCTCTCTCCTCTCCCGCTCTCTAAGAATGAAACATTTTAAAAAAATAAAAGAGGCAGAGAGCACAAAAACCCCCATTGTGCTGCAATGGAAGACATGGTTAGAATTTTGCTAGTTTTTAGCTATCTGAAAGTTACCAACCATTTAGTTAGTCCTAGTAATTTTCTCAACCAACGATAACCTGAAAATCTGTCCCAGAAAAAGACACTGACCTCAGCGGTTCTTCGCAGTGGAGTCCCGGCCAAAGATGCTGCAGCCGTTTCCTCTGAGAGTCGAACTCCAAATGAGGCCCTCTGTCAAGTTCCTGCTTTAAGCCTGGGTGGAGTCTGATGGGCGGGGCTGCAATCCCATCACAGAGACAGCCAATCCCTACCCAACCTGAAAGAGCCAATCAGATGGAAGGTAGAGAATGGAATCAAAGGATGGAAACAGGTGATGAGATGGTAAAATATCTGTCCTGGGTGTTTTGTGGGATCACAGTACGTGACTGAAGAGCTCTTGGAAACGCGAGTACCTCACCAAAGAAGTGGGGCACAGAACCCTAATCCAGAGCAGTGCCACAATCGCTTCTGCTTCGGTCTTTCTTTCTTCCTTGGTGTCTTCGATGTTAATACATCCCTTTCAGAGCTGATGCCTCTGTAGGGTGGTCCCAAGTGCCCAGCATGAAACCATGGTGGGACATGGGCCACCAGGTAGAGCTCCTGCCTCAGACAGCTCCCTGGCTGAAGGACCTGAAGATTCCTCCCCTCTCCTTCTCCCCTCCTCACTGCCTCGGCCTCTCCCTTTCCTTCTCCCTCTTCCTCCCTCTTTCACTCCTCTGTCATCTTCCCCATTCCTAGCAGCACTATTTACAGAGGAAAGCCATGGAATCAGACCAAATGCCCAACAGTTGATGAGCAGATAAGGAAAATGTGGTACATTTATACAATGGATACTACTCAGCCATCAAAAAAGTGAACTAATGAAATTGGCCAGGGAAACGGATGGAATTAGAGAAAAGTTATATTGAGTGAAGTATCCCAGGCAGAAAAGTAGACACCGGATGTACTACCTAAGAGATGGATCCTAGTACCAAACCCACTGAACGACATATCCAAAGATAATTCCTGCAATACCCTCAGTAATTGCAAAGATTATAAACGAGGAGAGAAGGGTGAAGGAAGACACCCCCCCCCAGAAATAAGGAGAGAGGGGATCATGCTTCAGAAGAGAAAAATAGGTCACTGTCAGGTATTGCAAGTAAGCAGCAAGACATCAGGTGAAGCTTACTCTCACTTTCCTTCCTGGCACTTGGGACTGAGGAGGTTTGATCTCACCAATCAGAGAGGGTAGGGGACTGGCAGATAGTGGTAACCATCCTGCAAATGACTCTGACCCCCTGCCCCTCACAGCAGTCTCCTACTTTTAGTCCATCTACTTTGAATCTCCTCTGGTAGCAAGATCTTCATTTAAACAGCCTTTTATGTTTGGTTAGGAGGTGACCTCCAATACCAGCCAGGATGGAGCCAAGGGTAGTGCAGGAACAGCAAGACTGAAAAAACAAACAAACCATACCTCAGAACACCAAAGGCTACGCACTGGCCACCTGGAACCAGACCAGCCAAATCTCTCCCCAGCCTAAAGCTCGGGGAAAGTTGCCGAAGAGGGTGTGGCATGTGCAGATTGTAGAACCTAAAGACGGGGAGGAGCCACGTATGCAAGATGCTCCACACAAAGTTAGGGCAGCAGTAGCCACAGTGTGACCTTGCATGACTTGCACAATGACTGACGTGCCAACGACTTCCCCGGGCCTAGCACGGACATGGCAGTAGGATCCTTAGAGGCAAGGGATTTAATCAATAGTGTTCCCATGCTAGAGGGAAAGGGGAGAGGCTCTGGGCTATGTCACTGAGTCCTTACACCTCCTGCTGAACTGGAGGACTCAGAGGGAAGTTGGGCATTCACACAGGGGGATGCTCCAGGGAATGGAGGGGGGAAGGGGGAAGCACTAGCGAGGCGGGAGGAGGGGGAGTGCAAGGAAGGGGAGGGGGGGGGGGTGCAATGGGGACTAGGAAGGGCTGGAGGGAGGAGTGGATGGGGTTCCTATTGACCTGGTAAGTCGGGGGAAAAATAATAAACACATAGAATAAATAAAACAGATAAATAAAAAATACATGCTGCCTCACATGCATGAAAAAAGATAAATCCATATCACAGTAAGGGAAAATGTTCTCTCATTAAAATTTCAGTTATTAAAAACAAGAATAATGCTGTTATGATGCATAGTTAGTCTGTGTTTGCCTCTAATTCCTGAGCCATATGACAACTCTGTGAAAACACCTATGTTTGTTCTTCCCCTCCATGCAAGGGCCCCAGGGCTATGGAGAGCCTCCCATAGGTAACACTATCTTTCTGCTGGAGGGGCTCCAGGGTGACGCCTACTGTTTAAGTGCTCCTTTTCTTGCTAGCAATAGGGAACATCTTTTCATATGTTGATTGGACATTGACACTTTTTGGAGAATTTTCTGTTTACATTCTTCATTGATTTGCTGTTAAAAAACTACTGGATTACAAGAGGTTTTAGGCATTCTGGCTTTTAAAACTTCTGCTATGGAAAATAGATTTTGGTTACGTTTCCCCCGTGAATATGTGGGTTTTCTTATCATTTTCTGTTTTTGTAATTTAATTCCTTTTTTATTATTTATTATTTATTCAATCGTGCATACATGCGTGTGTGCGCGCTTCCGTACATATGTATGTATGTGTGTGTGTGTATAGAACCACGGAGGAATTCAGGAACCACCATGGACTGCCTCCACCCCCTCCTTGTTTACTCTGCCAGGGGATTCACAGGCTCCACCCTACCAGGACCAGAAAGGCAGGCGCCCCCTCTTCCACCTGGCTTCTATGTGTGGGGTCTTGGATCAGAACTCAGGACCTTAGGCCTGCAAACCAGAGGCTTAACCCCTGACCCACCTCTCCAGACCCTCTTTTCATTTCTTGACTATGTTTTGAAGTGCGCATGCTTTGACTTTTTGAATTTTTTTTTTTTTTGCATGTGGGTCTGCACGTATCAGAAAGCACTGTGTATACCTGTGGAGGACAATGGTGACTGGAATCACCCTTGTTGTACACTTCTCTTTGCTTTTGCTCTGGAATTTCCCAGACTCTGTCTTCCAAAATCGAGGCTGCCACCAATCTGCCCTGCGTTCACATGGCATCCGGATCTTTAGCCTTCCCCAGTGTTAACAATTACAGGGTGTGCTCAACCCTTTTCAAGTCCAATTTACATGGTTTCGTGTTGCTGCTGCAGTTTGGTTCTAGGTCTAGAAAGTATTTCGAGCCTAAGTAACCCAGGGTTTTGTTGTTGCTGTTGTTTTTCTCCTTTACTTCTAACTTTCTGCTTAGATTACATGCAGGATGCAAAGTCATTCTTTTTCCGTACGTAGTCTCTGCTCTTCCAGGCTGCGTGGTTTTTGAAGGGTTGCTTCATCGAATTGAATTTCCTTGGAGCTTGTGCTGAAAAGCAGTTGTTCCTCACGGTTCTGCTGTGAACCACGGCTTGCACTCTACTGAACCCTCACTGGTGCGGCTCATTTCTCTGCAGTCATCTTGAAGCAGGACTAAAGATGAATCCTCCTGGATTCTACTCAAGACTGTTCAATTACATTAAGTACTTCAAGATTCTGTATCATTCTAGGCCCAATTTTAAGAGAAAAAATAGAATCAGCTGGAGTGCTTTCATGAACAGCATCTTGCGTCTATGAACCCGTGCATCTGTCGTGTATTACCAATCTTTTATACTTTCTTGTATGAGTCTTCCATTTGTTTGCTCCTTTAGTTTCTAGAGATATTATGAATAGATTTTTCTTGATTTTTTTCATTTTTTCTTTTCCAGTAAATCCCCTGGGCTCTGTAAATCTTGCATCCTCCAGTCTTACTGAGCTCCTTCACGTTAAGGGGCTTCTGGCTCCAGGTCTAGCTTTATCACAGGCACTTGGGGCTTAGAGGCAAGGGATTAACAGTCACAATAGTGTTCCCATCTAAAGGGGAACAGGAGAAAGGGCTCTAGGCAATGCTACTGAGCCCTTACACCTCATTAGAGTGGAGAGCACGAGGGAGGTTTGAGGACCACACTGAAAGTGCTAGGGGTTGGGGGGGGGAGGAGGGCACCGGAGAAAGGGGGGGGGGGGGAGAAAGGAGAGGGGAAAGGGGGTGGAGAGCTCAAAGGAGTCTGGCGAAGGGTGAGGAGGGAGGGGACAGGGTACCTATTGAGTTTGTATGCTGGGAAAATGAAATAAAATAATATGAAAACAAACAAACAAAGAAAACGATCACACCATCTGCCAGTAAGTGGTTTTTTTCTTCTCTTCCACCATCTCCTGCCTGCTTGAGCTTTCAATGTCAGGCTGATAAGGATGTCCACACTCAGGCACTTTAAAGTAAAGGGCAGTTTTGATTCGATGAAGTGGAGGCCTCTTCTACTCCAATCTCTTTCATATTTTCTTCTCTCCGTAAGTAACATCTTGAACTTCTTGGAACTGCCGTCGACTTTGCATTTCTTCGTAAGGAGAAAAGGGACATTTATTCAGCTTATGGTCCCAGAGGGGTTGTCCACCGTTAGATGGCTTCCCACTTGTGTTTTTGTGTGTATACCCATGGCATTGTGTGATGTAGCTATTTCATACAACTAATATACTAATCGCTTTCTGAAATGTTATATTAACATGAATAGTTTTAAGACATGTTCAGAGATACCTATGCGCATCCATACTTGATATGTGCCCAAGCTGGCTCTAGTCTAATGGCGTATTTTGCTGAGGTATTTATTGTTAGGCGTTTGCTTCATTAAAACCCGTCACATGCATCTTTGTGCACATGCTTGTTTATCTAGGGCAATAGCCTAGATGATTTCTTAATTATTAGAACCGATAGCTTGCATTCCATTAGGCAATGTCGATGTGCTCAACCTGGTAGCTCTCCTAAGAACATATCACCCAAGAGAGGCAGAGAACTCCGTTTCTTCACACCTCCGGGTGTATTTCGCCCTGTCATCCTCTTGGGCCTTTGCAAATTTTGGGCCCAGTGATGTATCCTTTAATTTTACTATCTTCATTGCTTTACTGATGCTTTCTGAGATTCAGTTCTGTGAATTCACAGTTATCTTTCACTTACTTGCACGCCTGCATCGATCGAAACGTCGTACGTGCTTCAGTAAACTGTACCAATTTAGCAAAAAAGATAATGTTTCATAGACCTAGCCTTCCAAGCTTCATGATTTTTGAGAAACAAACTTTTTTTATTGATCTTACCTTCTTTTTAACTTATATTTTACCCTTATACTTTTGTGCTAACTCTGTTTTGATATTTTCCTTGACCATGGTTGCAGTCCGCCAGCATGGTTGCTGATAAATGACCAGAACAGCTTAAGGGAACAAGGAGTTTACTTTCTACGATAGTCTGGTTACATTTCATTGTCCAGCTTGACGGGAGAGCACACGCCAACACAGGCTGAGGGAACTGGCCACCATAACGGCTGAGAGATGGACATCCTACTTGCCAGACCATGTCTGGCCAAGTATCGAAGGATGCCAATTCTCTCAACCAGCTTCTGTGATTTATCCAGGCTAATCCCACCACCTGGCTGGTCTTCCCAGCAGCCAGACCATCTCCTTCAGGTTGCTCTGGGTAACTCAACCATCACTCTACAACGTGCCCAGAGCTTCAAACCCTCAAGCTCAAGTGACCGTGCTACTGCATCACCCTGTCATTGCACAAAAACAATAGCACTTTAAACTGTAACCTTTCCTCCCCAGATGTTAAATATAAATACATCCATGGACAAATTAAAATGTCTTTCTTAAAACTCAGTTCTCAGTTCCATATTTTAAAGGTTCAAAGTTTCTTAACCCTTAAAACTCTAAATCGAATAATTACTGTAAAACAGATAAACATTAAAACAGAAGGTCTTAATGACGAAATCATTAAAAGAACAAGCCAGCAAATCACCGCATCTGTACTTCCATGTCATCTGCTTTGTGCTCATCCCGTAGTCAGGCGGCTAAAGATTCGATTCATTCCCAGTCCCTGTTGCAACTCAAGTTGGAAAGCAGAGTTCCTCGAACCAGGCTGAATCTCTACTTCGCAGTTGTCCTCAGCAGCAGTCCCAACAGTTCTGCATCTACAAATACAAAACTCGGGTTTCCTCTGCAGCTGTACTCAATATCTTTGAACGCCATTACCATCAATCGCTCTTGCAGTTCGTGCAAAGTCTCTAATGCCCGGCAATGCACTCTGATACAATTGAACCTATATGCGTATTCGACAGATAAATACGACGAGAGCAGCTCTAGTCACGGTCGCTGAGTGCCACGACTGGAGTGACCAGTATCACGAAACCCAGCTGAAACCTGAAGGCTATGCTGATGCCTAGAGACTTGCCGTCTCAGCTGTGGGTGACACATGTAGCAAACTGGGCGCACAGCCTGTAGAAACAGCCCGTCTGTGAATCGACTGAATCTTCAGCCCAAACTCTGCCAAAAGGCAAGAAACAACTTTATGGCTTTCGGCCTTAAGGAATCTGAGCTCCAAACCATGAACTTGCCATACGGTGTTTCCACGTCCTCCACCATCTCAGTGCACGTCACTAGGTTTTCCTTCACTGATACTCACTTGTCCAACCAGCAGCAGATATTCTGCTGCCTGCCCTTTGCACATCAAACCTTCAAGACTGCCAACACAGCTCTCCTCATCAAGCAAAGTTCAAAAGTGTGCTTAACTATGACAACCATCAATTCTAGGATGTTCCAAAGTGATTATATTTCTATTATTTGTGTTCATGATTTTTACTTGGAGTTATAAATAACTAGATATGACCTCTAAACGGAATGCTCAATGCTGACTGGGGAAAGCTTCTATACTCACTCTGGGTTTTAAAAGACTGGACTCCCAGCTTTCATAATGAAAATCCTTCAGTTGCCACCTCACTGAGATACTTGTGAGTCACAAAGCAGGACCTACTGTACATCAGTTGAATGCAGCAGGGAACACACAGGACTCTCTCTCCAGATCACAAAATATGTTTTCTCAGAGTGATATTTCACAATTTTAAAACGTGCATATAAAACAAGTCTCTTTTAAGGATAGAAGGAGTCCAAACATGTTTTCTAAACACAAAAGAAAAGAAATTGATGAATTAGGTAGAAATTCAAATTACAACTGTATTCCAAAATCAACCTTTATGGGAATGAAAGGATAGAAATCGAGACGAGAGAGTTGATCTAAACGAATATGAAACCCAATTATCAAATCTGTAGGGTTCTGACAAACAGTACTTCGAGAAAATTTAAAGCTTTTGGAAACAGCTAAAGCAGAGGTGAAGGCTAGAAAATTAAATGAACTCACGATCTAGCCGAGAAAATTGGAAGAAAAAGAAAGAACATCCAAGAAAGGTAATAAAACAAGATGAGAATTGATGAGCTACAGAGTCATATAGAAATTAGAACAGGACAACCCACATATCTTTAAAACTTTGATAAAAATGCAAAAAGTCATGTGGTGAAGACACAGGGAAAACAGAGGATCTGAAATGTGGATGGGGTGGGACCTGGTCACGGACACTGAGATGCCAAAGAAATGTCAAAGAAATCACGGAAACTGAAGAGAGAAGCGAAGAAGGGGGTGGGATGGACTTACCGCAATACACTTTTGGCTGGTAAGGGAAAACTCTTATAAAATACAATGGAAAATAACAAGAAGGTAGAAACAAACACTAAGCAAATTCAAAATCATTAAGTAAATGAAGCAATCCCCCTCAATCACAAAGGATCCAAAAAAACGTTACACCCACCGACATGAGAGAGATGAGAGAGAGAGAGAGAGAGAGAGAGAGAGAGAGAGAGAGAGACAGAAAGGGGGAAGAGAAAGAGAAAGAGGAAAAGGAAGATAGGAGGTCAGGGGAGGAAAGGTAAGAGGAGGGAAATGAGAAAGAAGGGGAGGGGAGGCAAGAAAAGGAGAAGAGAGGAGAGGACAGGAGAGGGGGTGGAGGGAAGGGGAGGGGAGGGGAAGGGAAGTGCAGTCACTGATTTCACATGTCTTCAATCTGCAGCTATGCCTGTGTCCCATGCTCATTTCCTGCATAGACCCCGCAAGCTCCTCCTGTGGGAATCCATGTTCTTGGACGTCCTTATGCTGGGACTCACTCTCCTCTGTGTTCTCTCCCTGTGTCAGTCAGAGTTCTCTAAGGGAAGAGAACAGATCAAATGAGTATATACCTATCAAAATAGAACTTGTTAGGAATCTAAGGACTTCCACCATGGCTGCCTGGAGCGGCTCTGTTTGGGAGCAGCAGGTCTCAGCACCCCCAGGCTGGTGCTGAGGCTGGAGGATTCCTGGAGAATCTCTTGGCTTCAGTCACATCGGCAGGTGGAAGAAGCTGGAGTCTGAGGTCAGCGAGGGATGGGGGCTGGAGCAGGAGACATGAGTTCACCAGCGCAGGACAGGAGAGAGTTCTTCCCTCTCTCTCTCTTCCCTTTATGTGGTCCTGGTCCGTTCCTGAAAGGTCTTCGGTGTTCACCAGACACTCTCCTGCAGGCTTGCCTCGACTCTCAGTTCTTCACTGCTTTCCCAAAGCTTAGCCCGGCAACTGTCAAGCTGACAGCTGCACATCTATCTACCCCATCACAAGCCTGGTGCATTTGTAACATGCCTGCTCCCCATCGCCACCTGCTGGATGGGAAATGCCGGGACCCGGCCAGACACCCTTCATTTTCCACTTCCACACCAACCAGCAGTTTGGGGGCCTTCCGGTTTCACAAGATTTTTATTTTTATTTTTTTGATACATTTTTTATTATTTCCGCTCATACAAACTTAATAGGTAGACCAGTTCCCTCCCTCCCTCTTCCTCCCCCCCCCCGAACCCCCTGCTCCCCCTCCACCTCCTGCTCCTCCTCCCCTCCCTCCCCATCCCCCAGTGCCTTCCCCCCCAACTCCCAGAGAGTCCTTTAAAGATTTTTATTTTCGAAAATGCATTTAATTTTCCTCGTGACAAGAACATGTCATTATTGTAAAACTCAGCTGTATATCAAAGTAGAATTTGTTAGTAATCTAAGGACTTCCACTATGGCTGCCTGGAGCGGCTCTGTTTGGGAGCACATTCCATATGTGATGCAGTGAAGAAGCAGCAAACCCTAAGTCTGATAATCTTCGGACCTGGCTGGAATTGCAAGAGCTGTGTGTGAAAATGCTTCCACAGAAACTGGACTACAGGAAGATAAGAGGAGGGAGCCTGCCCGAGTCTAGCTTGAACTTCTCAATCAAATGAGATTCCAAATACACTCACGCCTGCCAGCTCGTCCACAACAGAATCCTCAGAATGGAGAGATGGCTCAGGGGCTAAGAGCTCACCTCCCAAGCAGAAAGACCTGAGTTGGGATCCCGGATAGCAGATGGGAATGGTGGCGACCTGCACTTCCAGCCCCACAAGAAGAGTCTGGGAAAGCCCAGAGCAAGGCCCAAAGGAGGCAGAGCAATCGGGGATGATTGCCAAAGTCACCCCCGGGTATCCGCAGGCATGCCTAGTGCCCTCTGATTTGCAAACATACACACATCACATCCACACAAATCGAGAAAGAATAGAATCCTCAACTCCGTGATTTCCACACAAAGAAATCGAATATTTCTTGATAGACAAGAAGGATTTAGAGGTATTAGTCTTCCTGAGGAAGCCGGGCTGAGGGTCTGAGAGACCCGGATTCAATATGGGGTGAACTGAGCTCAGTCAGATTCTCAGCTTTGCCCCGAGTTCCCCCGAATTTTACCCAGTTTTCCCATGTTGTCCCGACATTTTCCCCCGTTTTCCCAGGGATTCCCGAGTGATCCCGTGTTGTCCCGAGTTTGTCCAAGTTGCCCCGAGTTTCTCCGAGTTTTCCTGGATTATTCCATGCTGGACCGAGTTTCCTGGATTATTCCCCGTTGTCCCGAGTTTGTCCAAGTTGATCCGAGATTGCCCGAGTTTTCCCATGTGGTTCTGAGATGTCCCCCGATTTCCCAAGGATTCCCGAGTTTTCCCGTGTTGTCCCGAGTTTTTCTGTGTTGTCCCAAATTGTCCCTGTCGTCCCAAGTTTTCCCCAGTTTGCCCGAGTTTGCCCGTGTTTTCCCGCCTTGTCCCGAATTGTCCCACGTTTGCCCCGGGTTGTTCAAAGTTTCCCCGAGTTTTCCTGAACTATCC
Organism: Typhlomys cinereus; assembly: GCA_023101885.1. Taxonomy (NCBI): domain Eukaryota; kingdom Metazoa; phylum Chordata; class Mammalia; order Rodentia; family Platacanthomyidae; genus Typhlomys; species Typhlomys cinereus. The sequence continues at coordinate 5,223,317 of JALPQD010000035.1, forward strand.
CATGTTGTACCGAGTTTTCCCCGTGGTCCCGAGTTTGTCCAAGTTGTTCCGAGTTTGCCCGAGTTTTCCCATGTGGTTCTGAGATTTCCCCCGTTTCCCCATGTTCTCCCGAGTTTTTCTATCTTGTCCCAAATTGTCCCAAGTTGTCCCTGTCGTCCCGAGTTTTCCCCAGTTTGCCCGAGTTTGCCCGTGTTTTCCCGTCTTGTCCCGAATTGTCCCACGTTTGCCCCGAGTTGTTCAAAGTTTCCCCGAGTTTTCCTGAACTATCCCATGTTGCGCCGAGTTTTCCCCGTGGTCCCGAGTTTGTCCAAGTTGTTCCGAGTTTGCCCGAGTTTTCCCATGTGGTTCCGAGATTCCCCCCCCCCCCGTTTTCCCGTGTTGTCCTGAGTTTTTTCTGTGCTGTCCCAAATTGTCCCCAAGTGGTCCCGCCGGTCGGTGGACGCGACGTGTTGAATCCGAGTTTGCCCGTGTTTTCCCGTCTTGTCGCGAATTGGCCAAGTTTGCCAAGATGCCACCGAGTTGTTGCAAAGTTTCCCCGAGTTTTCCTCACTATCCCAGGTTGTACCGAGTTTTCCCCGTGGGCTGATTTTCCTCTGCGCTTACCCCGAGTTTGTGTCCAAGTTGTTTCCGGTACTTCCCGAGGTTTCCCATGCTGTGCCGCGGCGTCCGCTTTGTTCCTGTACTTCCCCGAGATTTCCCCAGCTGTCCAGAGTTTTCCCGATTATCCCTTCTTGTCCGCCCCGGCAGTTTGCCCGCGGTGTGTCCCTGTCCTCCCGGGTTTTCTCTTGTTTTTCCCCAGGTTCCCCCAGGTTTCTCGAGTTTGTTGCCCAGTTATCCCTTCTCGTCCCAGTTTTTCCAGCGCGGTTTCCCTTACTCCGGAGTTTCCCGTGTTGTCCTGAGTTTTTCCCCCAGGTTTCCCGAGTGTGTGCGGCGTTGGTCTTCCCCTTTTTCCCGAGTTCCCAAATTGTCCCAAGTTTTCTCGAGTTGGTCCCGCTTTGTCCCCATGTTGCCGAAGCAGCCAGTGGCCACAAGTGAGTCTGGAGACGGAGTCTGCGGGGAACGTGGGCAGACGTGTGTTTGGCCCCAGACATGATAGGGAACACAGACGCTGACCACGTTCAGGGTGTCTCAGGGTCCCCAAGTGGCTTCCATACTGGCCCCAGGAAAGCTAGATGTTTGTAGCAAGGAGAAAGTCTGCGGTTCAACTTGGAAATTGGTGGGGTTTTTGGAATCGAAGAGGTCTCCAAGGCAGAGACGCGGGCCAAAGTGTAGTTAGCAACTGGATCCAGCATGCCTGTTCAGTGTGTGGGATGCGGGTCCTGGGCTTGACTTCAGCCCAGAAGCTCAGGCACAGTCCTGCCTGGGGCTCAGTAGCAGGCAAGCATCCTGCAGCCTGATCAGGGGCGTGAGTTGCGGGCCTGCGGGAAAGTGTGCCCGTGCATGAGAGGAGACGACCCTCTCTGAGTTCAGAGGGCCTCTGCCGAGCCTCATCTTCCTGAAAAGGCCCACCGGGACCACACGCCGCAAGCGGCACCCCTCGCGGCGCAAGTCACATCCACGCGCGGGAGGCGGCAGGCACGCGGAGGCGGCAGGCAGCGGCAGGTCACACCCGCGGGAGGCGGTACATCTGCCGCGGGTCCACACAGAGAAACTGGGCCCAACGAAGCTCCAGTGGGAAGGTAGGGTGAAAGCAAGGGACATAGAACGCTCCGTGCCAGTGTGCTGGGTGGGAACAAGTGCTCAGACAACCCAGGGTGTTCCGAGACCACGAGCACAGGGGTAACCCAGAATGGGTCCCACCCAGCCTCCGCCCCAGGCCCAGGAGGGCGTCACCACAAAGCTCAGGGCACACATAGGTCTCAGATGAGCCAGTAATCCTCCTGCTGGGCCGCTCCTGCAAGGCTGGACCCGCAGGCCCACCCAGCTCCACTCCTTCGTGCTGGGTACTCACTCTGTGTGGCAGGTGCAGTGGTCTCTACGTGGTCCACCACCGACCGGTCCCGCCCTGCTTCCACACTCATAGCGCTGGGGCTGGAGGATGCGCACAAAGGCGTCCATGGAGAAGCCGCCCCTGGCCCTCCCACAGCTCACCGAGGAGGCCAATTTGCCATAGTCGATACATCCACCTCGGGGTGGCAAAGTTGATGGACTCGGCACAGTTTGAAGCCGTGGTCGAAGCCAGCGTGGTAGCCGTAGGGAAAGGTCACACACAACAATTCCCCACCTTCTGAGTCACGCGGCAAAGGGATGCCCTTGTCCTTGAGCACAGTGGGCGAGATGAGCGCCACCTTGTGCCTCAGGAAGGCTCGCAGCCATGGGAGCGACCGTGGACACTCCTTGGCCAGGAGCCAGTTCGCAGGTGCCTCCCGTGCTCGGGGGGGGCACCGCGTACCACGTCTTGGGCTTCCCGAAGTGCAGGGTTGATGCCGTAACAGGTCCATGTCCTCAGGTTTGCCAGGTAGGTGGTCTTCTTTTTGCGCTGCTCGTCGTCGCCAGCAAGAACACCAACAAACGATCATGATCTTCTGTAGGCAAGCTTTAAATCATCATTGAGAGGGAGTAGTCCTAGCTTTCACACGGATACCCCAACTGCCTAAACCGCCACCCCTTATAGAGGATTCATGTCCCGTCTTGTGGACGTGGCAAGCACCTGATTGGTATGTGGGCGTGTCACCCGAGGTGGCGTGATGGTCTTGCGATCAGGCTAGAGCGGGAAATGGCCCTGGCTCGCTTGCGCATTGGCTTGTTTTTCTGAGAGGAGAAGGGGAACTGGCGCCATCTTAGAATGGCGCATGCAGGGCGTCGCCCTACATCTCCCCCTTTCTTATCAAATATGATAGCGATGAGGTGACCACCCAACACTCAGCCGAAAACAGAGGCCAAATCCCATGAAAATATTCGTCCTGCCAATTTTGTGAGGAAAGGATTTCTGCGGGCAGGTAAACCCTTTTGCAAGAATGGCGTGTTTTTCCAGAGTAAACTCTGTGCGATGCTTTGCGTCGTCAACCTGTGGGGCTGCCTAGGCCAGACACTCATCATCGTGAATGCAACAAAGGGCTGAGGGTCATGAGCTGTTTGCCGGCGATCAACCTGTATTCTTGCGTTAAATGCTGTAAGCCACATCTCAGCAGAGGCGCCCATGCTCTAAGGCCATAAGTGCCATGAGTGACATCATGTTTTTTCTCGTTTGGCCCTGGTAGAAAATTTACAGAAGAGCCAAGACAATATTGCCAGACCAAGACAGAACAGAATTCCAAATATCCCACCCCCACCCATTCTTGAAGTAGAAAAAGCTGAGGAAATCCAGGAGGGGCGATCCCGACGTCAGAGATAGGTCAAGGCGGGTTGAGTTGACGTGCACAATGCGACTCGTGAGTTCTCGTTAGCGTCTGTTTTCAATTCAGGGTTCCAGTTTCCTGTAAACATAAACTGAGAAAGGGACTTGGACAAAATTAGCAGCAGCTATGAATTCTTTGTATTGTACAGAGGTGATGCATAACCCAGACATTTTTTTTTCACATCCCAAATGTGCTATATGCCACAGTAATATCTACTGTTCTGAACCAAATCAATAGTTGATTAAACCAGCAACAGTCCTCCTTGTAGTTGGGTGTTTGCCGACTAGCTGTTTTTGTCCATAGCTAAGGAGACTGAGGAGGACAGCTCATTGATAGTTGTTGCTGGCCTTGACAGTCCCTACAACCGCCAAAGCCGAGGCCGTAAGTGAAGCGGCAACGGCCGCAGGTGGCTACACTGCTGACAATAGCAGCGGTGATCCAAAGTCTCTTTTTTGATAAACAGGCGAGGGAAAACGTAGCAATTAGTACATCACCGCTAGCATGGCAGGGGCGAACGTGGACTTAGCCCCCCATTGTGCTCGGTAGCGAGACTGGAGATTTTCTCATCAGGATCAGCAGTTATCAGTCTAATATCTGTGCGCTTCATTTTCTGGATATGGATGTTTCTTGTTAGCCGTTGTGGGATACCAAAATGGGATGTTCTTCGCGCTCTGTGGAAAGACACATACAGCTCCCGCGGACCTACTTAAAACGGGATTCCGGGCCTTTCCATTGATTAGGTCAATAAGATCGTGTTTCCATTTTAACTAACATCCTGGGGTCTCTGAGGTTCTGAGCAAATGTCTGTCCAGCGGGCACTTCTTCCTGATTCATCTAAGTTAGAAAGTTCAGAGTGAAAAGTGCCCAAACGATAATGCTGCCTTTTGGACCAGGAGATAGGGGACGCTATGGGTCCCCCTTTTTTTGTTTAATTATAAGATTGGAGTGTCCGTGGGTTTCTTTCAATTAATGCCTTGACCCTGGGGGGTTGTAGTGGCAGGACCAGTAATGTTGTCACTTGTAGCTGTGAGCAAAATTGTTTTGAATTTTGGGAAGTATAACTGGTCTATTGTCTGTTTTTAGAACCTTAGGCTTCCCCCATGCAACTGCCATGCTCAAGGGCAATGTTGTGAATTACCTGAGAGGTCTTTTTCCACTGAGAGAGAGGATGGCATGGATGATGCCCGAGTAGGTGTCTACAGAAACATGTAATAATTGAGATTTCCCAAAAGAGGGGTGAGTCACATCCTTTGCCATACCTGCACGGGGAATGCCCTAGGATTAACTCCAGTGTGGGGGATAGGCAAAGAATTGGCAACAATTTTGACAATAAGGACTATATCACGTGCTTGTTGTCTTGTCAAGGAAAAGTGTTTGCGCAACGTTTCCAGACGTCACATGAAATTTTGAGTGAAAACTCTTGGCAGCACTCATGAGGAAGGAAGGGCCACGCATGAGCTTGGTGGCTTGATCTGCCAAGTCATTGCCTTTTTGTCATGGGACCCGGAAGGTCTGAATGAGCCTCTGATATGAACAATATATAAAGGATGACGTCCTATTTTGGAGGGCCTCTTGAGGAGGCAAAAGATTGCCCTTCAGGTCTCTTATTGACCTGCTTGTTTTAACAGGGTGGATATGCCTTTTTGACACCTGGTCACAGAGTAAGGGGTTTTTGTTCTCTTTTAGCCTCGCGGCAATGCTATTTGGCAAAGTGGGCCAGGTTTTTTACAATTGTAAGCAGGATGCGACCATGTTTTTTCATGAGGTGGTGCGCTTTAACTCGGAAATAGCGCCGCCGCGAGCCACAGAGTTACTCAGCGGGCCCCCTATTTCTCTACATACTCCTCTAAGCCAATCTTGTAAAACCTTTGTTTTTTCCTTGGGAGCTATAGCATATGCGGCATTCCTGTGAGGCTGTTTCAAAAGAGATGGTATTTGTTTCTATAAAAGGAGCTATGTAGCTGTATCACCAAAAACTTTCCATGCAACACATCCATCTATCCTAGCACACATATTCAGAAAAAGGGTTCTTGGTCGCCCCTGGTAGATTTTTGCTAAGCTGATTCCTGTTTCGCTCCTTTTTTTCGTTCTCTCTCGCCTTTTGTGTTTAAGAGCCTTCCAGGCCCAAAGCTGTACTGAAACTTGAGCATAAGCACCCCCAGTGAAAATTAGCCTGATCAGTAGTAAACGGGCCTTGACCGGAATAGCTCAAAGGTCTATTCCTCTTTGTTCAGGAGTCAGCGAAGAGGAATTAACCTATCCTAGCCTGGTTTTGTGCTGCTTCATGCATAAAGGCCTTCCCATTCCATGTATTGACCCATAGTAAGGTAATGCAGCCTTAGCGATGGTTGCCAATCAGTGGGGCGTTTAGTGCATGTAAGGCTAGGCGATCTAGCTGTATTATAGTAAAAAATTTGCATTAGGCCCATATTTTCTAACGGACTCAGCCAGTTCTTAATTCGATTAAAATCAACAGGAGCATGAACTCTCCCCGTCGTCTCCCTCGTAAATTGGAAAGGCAAGGCTGAAGTTTTATGGCGAGTCTGTTTGGGTAATCTGAAGCAGAGGTGCAAAAGGAGGGCGAGCAGAAGGGACAAACCATGAGAGTCTTCCTTCTCATAGGCTGTCTATGAAGAGGGCGCCATTTCTTCTGGGTCATATGCCGGCAGCCGCTTCTTCAAGCTCGGCCTCATCCTCTGTGTTTATCCTCGAATATCTCTTCTCATCAAGGAGGTAAAACTGAGAGCGGAGAGCTCGTGGGTTGGATATAACCTAGGTCTTGAAGGGTGGGGTCATATATGGGCTCCCACCCATGAACCTGGTTTTTTGTTTGGGGGTAGATGCATTACTAGTGCGTTTTCTTCGTTGTCAACTCTTTGGTAAGTTTGTTTTTACTCACTTTTCTTCTCTCCCTAATCCTTATTAGGTTGTCTGGAGTCCATTTTTCACTTATTGACGGTTTGGGGTGTCTTTTTTTTTTGCGCGCACCCATCCTCTCACTACGCTCAGATTCTGACATGCCCTCGTGCACTGTTTTCTAAAGTGAGCTGTCCTGTCCGATCGGGCGTTTTTGCAGTTTTCGACTTCAAGAACAGTGTTTTAATCATTTTCCAAATAAGATCACAACAAATAACCGAAAACAGAAACAAAGAGAGTGAACGGATATAAAGGATTACTGTTGCAAGAATTCAGGAAGCTCGATCATTGAATTAGGGAAGGTGAAAGAGTGCATACCTTTCCAGGCGTAGTCTACGCTACAGTGCTGACCCTCCCTGTTACCAGGGGGTCTCCGACGGTGCGGACGATGTGGTTCCCCCCCGGGTTTCGGGCACAGTTGTTTGTCGCTGCTCGTCTCGCCAGCAAGAACGAGCAACACGATCAGGAGCCTCTGTAGCAAGCTTTAAATTGCATCTTGAGAGGGAGAACACTAGCTTTCAGCACGGATACCCAACTGCCTAAAACCAAGCACCCTTAGTAGGGATTCTGTCCCGTCTTGGACGTGGCAGCACCTTGATGGGTAGTGGCGGGCAAACCCGAGGTGGCGTGATGGTCTTGCGATCAGGGCCTAGAGCGGGGAAATGGGCCTGGCGCTTGCGCATTGGCTTTTTGGCTGAGAGGGAAGGAGAACTTGCGCCACTTAGAATGGCTGCTATTCATGTTCGCGCCCTAAACAGTCTTCCCACATCAAAAGTATAGGGAGGGCGTGTTTACCCCCTTGATGACGGGTGCCGCTTTCTTGCTCCAGCAGGTCCAAGATGCTCCCCAGGTGTGCCACATTCCAGTGCCGCGTGTTCTCATCAAACAGGGAGCCACTGACGCCCGCGCCAGAAATCGGTGACACATAGGAACTCTCCCAGTATTTTCTCTCCAGATCTTCCAAATCCAGGTGTGCGGGAGGCCGATGGTCGTTGCTGTTTGCCAGGAGGCGATACTGCCTCAGGGTCATGGCGCGCATCTTCTTACTGTACTGCGTGTACACGCCCCCCCATCCGCAGACCGCCTGCTGCAGGGGCGCGCCAATCGCCAAGTTGCCGATGTCCTTGTAGGACCGCCGGGCTCTCCAGCCCTCGGGTGGAATCACCTTGGCCAGCCCGGCTCGGTGAGCGCCCTGGGACTCCATGTAAGCGATGTACCTGTTGAAGTCGCAAAACTCCTCCTTGCTTGGGCGGAATGTGGGGATGGCGTAGCTGGGGTCCGGGGGAGCAGATCCTTCAGACTGCATGGCTGCTGCCCGTCAACGGCACAGCTGGGGGGCTCAGGCGGGCTCCGATGAGAAAGCCAACTGTAGTCTATGCCCTGTTCTGGGGGAAAAGAAATCGTTTCATTATCATGGACGGACGTGCCATTGAATTTTCAAGAAAACTGACGTCTTTCCCAATCTGGCTAACTTACTGGGGTCATACCACCCTGGTCAGCGTTTCTCATCTAAAGAAAATACTGTCTTCCTGGGTTCTAGGCTCCACCAAGGCCCTGCCTGGTTCCACTTGAGAGCCAGGCTCTCCACTGCAGAGATGACTCAGAGGTTAATACTCTGTCTTGCAAGCAGAAAGTCCTGAATTCAGCACCAGGTCCCACATGAAAAATGGCCAGGCACAAACGGTGGCAGCCCGCACTTCCAACTCTGGTGGGTGGATCCTGGGAAATCGAAGAGCAATGCTAGCAGGAGGTACAAACCATGCAGGATGATTTCCAAAGTCATCCTTGGTCCTCCACAGAGACACACAGTATCCTCTTACACACACACACACACGCACGCACGCACGCACGCATGCACGCACGCACACACGCACGCATGCACACACACACACACGCACGCACGCAGGAGCGAGCACTCATACATACATACATAAAAATAAATATATAAAAAGAAAAGGCAATTAGAAAAGAGAAAAGGAAGCAGGGCTGAGACAGCCCCAGTAGGTAAGCGTCCTGGCTTACAGATCTGGTGACCTGAGTTCCATCCTGGGCATCCACCTGCCCCGAAAGAACCACCTTCCAAAAATTGCTGTCTGACCTCTACACATGGTAGGCATTCTCTCTCTCTCTGTGTCTCTCCCTCTCCCTCTCCCTCTCCCGCTCTCTAAGAAATGAAACATTTTTAAAAAAATAAAAGAGGCAGAGAGCACAAAAACCCCACATTGTGCTGCAATGGAAGACATGGTTAGAATTTTGCTACGTTTCTTAGCTATCTGAAAGTTACCAACCATTTAGTTAGTCCTAGTAATTTTCTCAACCAACGATAACCTGAAAATCTGTCCCAGAAAAAGACACTGACCTCAGCGGAGTTCTTCGCAGTGGAGTCCCGGCCAAAGATGCTGCAGCCGTTTCCTCTGAGAGTCGAACTCCAAATGAGGCCCTCTGTCAAGTTCCTGGCTTTAAGCCTGGGTGGAGTCTGATGGGCGGGGCTGCAATCCCATCACAGAGACAGCCAATCCCTACCCAACCTGAAGAAGCCCAATCAGATGGAAGGTAAGAGAATGAGAATCAAAGGATGGAAACAGGTGAATGAGATGGTAAAATATCTGTCCTGGGTGTATTTGTGGGATCACAGATACGTGACTGAAGAGCTCTTGGAAACGCGAGTACCTCACCAAAGAAGTGGGGCACAGAACCCTAATCCAGAGCAGTGCCACAATCGCTTCTGCTTCGGTCTTTCTTTTCTTTCCTTGTGTGTCTTCGATGTTAATACATCCCGTTTCAGAGCTGATGCCTCTGTAGGGTGGTCCCAAGTGCCCAGCATGAAACCATGGTGGGACATGGGCCCACCAGGTAGAGCTCCTGCCTCAGACAGCTCCCTGAGGCTGAAGGACCTGAAGATTCCTCTCCCTCTCCTTCTCCCCCTCCTCACTGCCTCGGCCTCTCCCTTTCCTTCTCCCTCTTCCTCCCTCTTTCACTCCTCTGTCATTCTTCCCCATTCCTAGCAGCACTATTTACAAGAGGAAAGCCATGGAATCAGACCAAATGCCCAACAGTTGATGAGCAGATAAGGAAAATGTGGTACATTTATACAATGGAATACTACTCAGCCATCAAAAAAGATGAACTAATGAAATTGGCCAGGAAACGGATGGAATTAGAAAAAGTTATATTGAGTGAAGTATCCCAGGCAGAAAAGTAGACACCGGATGTACTACCTAAGAGATGGATCCTAGTACCAAACCCACTGAACGACATATCCAAAGATAAATTCCTGCAATACCTACAGTAATTGCAAAGATTATAAACAGGAGAGAAGGGTGAAGGAAGACACCCCCCCCCAGAAATAAGGAGAGAGGGGATCATGCTTCAGAAGAGAAAATAGGTCACTGTCAGGTATTGCAAGTAAGCAGCAAGACATCAGGTGAAGCTTACTCTCACTTTCCTTCCTGAGCACGTGGGACTGAGGAGGTTTGATCTCACCAATCAGAGAGGGTAGAGGGACTGGCAGATAGATGGTAACCATCCTGCAAATGAGACTCTGACCCCCTGCCCCTCACAGCAGTCTCCTACTTTTAGTCCATCTACCTTTGAATCTCCTCTGGTAGCAAGATCTTCATTTAAACAGCCTTTTATGTTTGGTTAGGAGGTGACCTCCAATACCAGCCAGGATGGAGCCAAGGGTAGTGCAGGAACAGCAAGACTGAAAACAACAACAAACCATACCTCAGAACACCAAAGGCTACGCACTGGCCACCTGGAACCAGACCAGCCAAATCTCTCCCCAGCCTAAAGCTCGGGGAAAGTTGCAGAAGAGGGTGTGGCAAGATTGTAAGAACCTAAAGACGGGGAGGAGCCACGATATGCAAGATGCTCCACACAAGTTAGGGCAGCAGTAGCCACAGTGTGACCTTGCATGACTTGCACAATGACTGACGTGCCAACGACTTCCCAGGGCCTAGCACGGATCATAGGCAGTAGGATCCTTAGAGGCAAGGGATTAATAATCATAATAGTGTTCCCATGCTAGAGGGAGAAGGGGGAGAGGCTCTGGGCTATGTCACTGAGTCCTTACACCTCGCTGAACTGGAGGACTCAGAGGGAAGTTGGGCATTCACACAAGGGGGATGCTCCAGGGAATGGAAGGGGGGAAGGGGGAAGCACTAGCAGAGGCGGGAGGGAGGGGAGTGCAAGGAAGGGGAGGGGGGAGGGTGCAATGGGGACTAGGAAGGGCTGGAGGGAGGAAGTGGATGGGGTTCCTATTGACCTGGTAAGATCGGGGGAAAATAATAAACACATAGATAAATAAACAGATAAATAAAAAAATACATGCTGCCTCCAATAGCATGAAAAAAAGATAAATCCATATCACAGATAAAGGGAAAATGTTCTCTCATTAAAATTTCAGTTATTAAAAACAAGAATAATGCTGTTATGGATGCCATAGTTAAGTCTGTGTTTGCCTCTAATTCCTGAGCCATATGACAACTCTGTGAAAACACCTATGTTTTGTTCTTCCCCTCCATGCAAGGGCCCCAGGGCTATGGAGAGCCTCCCATAGGTAACACTATCTTTCTGCTGGAGGGGCTCCAGGGTGACGCCTACTGTTTAAGTGCTCCTTTTCTTGCTAGCAATAGGGAACATCTTTTCATATGTTGATTGGACATTGACACTTTTTGGAGAATTTTCTGTTTACATTCTTCATTGATTTGCTGTTTAAAAAAACCTACTGGATTACAAGAGGTTTTAGGCATTCTGGCTTTTAAAACTTCTGCTATGGAAAATAGATTTTGGTTACGTTTCCCCCGTGAATATGTGGGTTTTCTTATCATTTTCTGTTTTTGTAATTTAATTCCTTTTTTATTATTTATTATTTATTCAATTGTGCATATATGCGTGTGTGCGCGCTTCCGTACATATGTATGTATGTGTGTGTGTGTATAGAACCACGGAGGAATTCAGGAACCACCATGGACTGCCTCCACCCCCTCCTTGTTTACTCTGCCAGGGGATTCACAGGCTCCACCCTACCAGGACCAGAAAGGCAGGCGCCCCCTCTTCCACCTGGCTTCTATGTGTGGGGTCTTGGATCAGAATCAGGACCTTAGGCCTTGCAAACCAGAGGCTTAACCCCTGAACCACCTCTCTCCAGACCACTCTTTTCATGTTCTTGACTATGTCTTTGAAGTGCGCATGCTTTGACTTTTTTGAAATTTTTTTTTTTTTTTTGCATGTGGGTCGGCACGTATCAGAAGCACTGTGTATACCTGTGGAGGACAATGGTGACTGGGAATCACCCTTGATTGTTACACTTCCTCTTTGCTTTTGCTCTGGAATTTCCCAGACTCTGTCTTCCAAAATCAGAAGGTTGCCACCAATTCTGCCCTTTTCAAGTCCAATTTACCATGGTTTCGTGTTGCTGCTGCAGTTTGGTTCTAGGTCTGGGAACATATTTCGCAGCCTAAGATAACCCAGGGTTTTGTTGTTGCTGTTGTTTTCCTCTTTTACTTCTAACTTTCTGCTTAGATTACACGCAGGATGCAAAGTCATTCTTTTTCCGTACATAGATCTCCTGCTCTTCCAGGACTGCGTGGTTTTTGAAGGGTTTGCTTCATCGAATTGAATTTCCTTGGAGCTTGTGCTGAAAAGCAGTTGTTCATCACGGTTCTGCTGTGAAACCACGGCTTGCACTCTACTGAACCCTCACTGGCTGCGGCTCATTTCTCTGCAGTCATCTTGAAGCAGGACTAAAGATGATCCTCCTGGATCTACTCAAGACTGTTTCAATTACATTTATACTTCAAGATTCCTGTATGCAATTATAAGGCCCAATTTTAAAGAAGAAAAAAATAGAATCAGCTTGGAAGTGCTTTCATGAACAGCAATCTTCGCTCTATGAACCCGTAGCATCGGTCCGTGATTTACAATCTTTTATACTTTCTTGTTATGAGTCTTCATTGTTATGCGCCTTAGATTTCGAGAATATTATGAATAGATTTTTCTGATGTTTTTTCATTTTCTTTTCCAGTAAAATCCCCTGGGCTCTGTAAAATCTTGCATCCTCCAGTCTACGGAGCTCTTCAGTTAAGGTGGCTTCTGGCTCCAGGTCTAGCTTGATCACAGGCACTTGGGTGCTTAGAGGCAAGGGATTAACAGTCACAATAGTGTTCCCATACTAAAGGGTAACAGGAGAAAGGGCTCTAGGCAATGCTACTGAGCCCTTACACCTCATTAGAGTGGAGAGCACAGAGGGGAGGTTTGAGGACCAGCACTGAAAGGTGGCTCTAGGGATTGGTGGGGGAGGTAGAAGGAGGGCAACCGTGAGAAAGGGGAGGAGGGGTGAGAAAGGATAGGGGAAGGGGGTGGAGAGCTCAAAGGAGTCCTGGCGAAGGGTGGAGGAAGGGAGGGGACAGGGTACCTATTGAGTTCTTGTATGACTGGGGAAGAAAAGTGAATAAAATATAATGAAAACAAACAAACAAAGAAAACGATCACCCATCTGCCAGTAAAGATGTTTTATTTCTTCTCTTCCACCATCTCCTGCCTGCCTTGAGCTTTCAATGTTAGGCTGAATAAGGATGTCCACACTCGGCACTTTAAAGTAAAGGGCAGGTTTGATTCCGATGAAGTGGAAGCCTCTTTCTACTCCAAATCTCTTTCATATTTTTCTTCTCTCCGTAAGTAACATCTTGAAGTTCTTGGAACTGCCGTCGACTTTGCATTTCTTCGTAAGGAAAAGGGACAATATTCAGCTATGGTCCCAGAGGGGTTGTCACCTTTAGATGGCTTCCCACTTGTGTTTTTGTGTATACCCATGGCATTTGTGATGTAGCTATTTCATACAACTAATATACTAATCGCTTTCTGAAATGTTATATTAACATGAATAGTTTTAAGACATGTTCAGAGATACTGCGCATCCATAACTTTACATATGTGCCCGCTGGCTCTAGTCTAATGGCGTATTTTGCTGAGGTATTTATTGTTAGTGTTTTGCCTTAATTAAAACCCGTCACATGCATCTTTGTGCACATGCTTGTTTATCTAGGGCAATAGCCTAGATGATTTCTAAGTAGAGAACCGATAGCTGGCATTCCATTAGGCAGGTCGATGTGCTCAACCTGGTAGCCTCCTAAGAACATATCACCCAAGAGGCAGAGACTCCGTTCTTCACACACTCCGGGTGTATTTCGCCCTGTCATCCTCTTGGGCCTTTGCAATTTGGGGCCCAGTGGTTGATCCTTTAATTTTACTTCTCATTGCTTTACTGATTTTTCTGAGATTCAGTTCTGTGAATTCACAGTTATCTTTCACTTACATATGCAACGCCTGCATCGATCGAACGTCGACGTGCTTCAGTAAAATGTCACAATTTTTAAGCAAAAAGATAATGTTTCATAGACCTAGCCTTCAAAGTTCATGATTATTTGAGAAACAACTTTTCTTTATTGATCTTACCTTTCTTTTTAACTTATATTTTTACCCTTATCTTTGTGCTAACTCTGTTTTGATATTTTCCTGACGCATTGGTGCAGTCCGCCGGCATGGTTGCTGATAAATGACAATCGCAACTTAAGGAACAAGGAGTTTACTTTCTTAGATAGTCTGGTTACATTTCATAGTCCAGCTTGAGGGAGAGCACACCCAACCCAGGGCAGGGAACTGGCCCATAACAGCTGGGAGATGGACAATCCTACTTGCCAGACCAGCAGGTCTGGCCAAGTGAACAGAAGGATGCCAACTCTCTCAACCAGCTCCTCTGATTTATCCAGGGCCTAATCCCACCCACCATGGCTGGGTTTCCCCAGCACTAGACAATCTCCTTCAGGTTTGCTCTGGGCTTAACTCACCATCAACTCTCTGCAACTGTGCCCAGAGCTCAAACCCTAAGAGTCAAGTTGACACCTGTGCTTAACTATGACATTCCACCCCTTGTCAACTTACACAAAAAATCACTTTTTAACTGTAACCTTTCCTTGTCCCCACAGATGTTAAAATATAAATACATTCCATGGACAAATTTAAAATGTTCTCTCATTAAAATTTCAGTTTCAATATTTTCAAAGTTTCTTAACCTTAAAACTCTTAAATCAGAATAAATTAAACACTTTAAAACAGATAAAACATTAAAACAGAAGGATCTAAAACAATAAGAAAACATTAAAAAGATCAAAGTCCAGCAAATCACAGCATCTTCTGTTGCTCATCACATAGTCAAGGCGGCTCAAAGATTCGAGGCATTCCCAGTCCCTGTTTGCAGCTCGAAGTTGTAAGAGCAGAGTTCCTCTGAACCAGGCTGAATCTCTACTTGCAGTTGTTCTCAGCAGCAATCCCACAGTTCTGGCATCTCAAACACAACTCTGGGTTCCCCTCTGCAGCTTTAAGCTTCACCATTTCTTGCAGGACTCTATGCCTGCCACTTGGTGCCAAGCTTTTGCTGCTCTCCATGAACCCTTCAGCAGTATACGAAAACCAGTATCACCTGAGGGGCGCTGCTTGATTCCAAAGCGAGGTTGAAATGCAGCTTAGTCCACTGGAGCCACAGCTGCACCAACTTCAATGTGCTGATGCTGGAAAAGCCTCTCTTCTAGGCAACCAAATTTGTAAAGGGCAAGAAACAGCTTTAACTTGGGCTTTGGGCCCCTGAAGGAATTTGAGTTTCCAAACCACAAACTTGCCATACAGTGGTTTTCACCTCTTCCACCGTCTCAGTGCAAGTCACTAGGTTTTCCTTCACTGATACTCATTTGTCCAACAGCAGCAGATATTCTGCTGCCTGCCCTTTGCATCCAAACCTTCAAGGTTGCCAACACAGCTCTCCTCTGTCAAGCAAACCAGTCTATTGTCTCTCAATTCAACTTTACCAAAGTCCTTGTTCCCCTCCTCAGAAACTGGGCCCAAACAATTCTTTATGCTCTCAGCATCGCAATTTTCCAAATGGCCCACCTAACTCTGCACAATGGTATTGGTAATCCACAAAGTCAAAATCTTCAAACATTTCAAACTTTGTCCAGCGAAACCGTTCAAAAGCCACAAAATCCACATGGTCAGATTTATCAGCAACACCCCACTCCTGGTACCAAATTCTGTTGCAGTCTGCCTGCATGGTTGCTGATAAATGACATCACACAACTTAAGGGAACAAGGAGTTTACTTTCTTATGATAGTCCGGTTACAGTTCTTATTCCAGCTTGACGGGAGAGCACACACCAACGCCAGGGCCAAGGGAACTGGCCACCATAACAGCTGAGAGATGGACAATCCTTACTTGCCAGACCAGCATGTCTGGCCAAGTGAACAGAAGGATACCAACTCTCTCAACCAGCTCTCTTTGATTTATCCAGGGCCTAATCCCACCCACCATGGGCTGGGCCTTCCCCAGCAGCTAGACAATCTCCTTCAGGTTTGCTCTGGGCTTAACTCAGCCATCAACTCTCTGCAACTGTGCCTGAAGAGTCAAGTTGACACCTGTGCTTAACTATGACACTTCGACTGCATGATGCCATCATTTTCTGCAGTTCTTGTGTTCATATAAATGAAACGTGTGCATGTTGCTGCTCTTTCTGAGTTGTAAAGAGCTTCTCCCCTGTCCAGGATGTGTCTCTGTAGCTCAGCGGAACGCCAGAAGAAACCTGCACCTAAGGAAATAACCAGTCGAACATGGAGGACGAGAAGATGTCCTAAAGACCGAAAGATTGTTTTCTCTCCTTTGTGAGACCCAAAGGTTATTATTGATGAAATATTCAGCTCAAAAGGATTGAATCAGGTAACTAGATCCATTTAGTGTAGACCTATCTGTTTTGTAACTTGCTGTACTCCTAGAGCCTGAAATAGTAGTTGTGTCTGGAAGGCATTCACTTAGCAATTGTTGAATGAATGAATGAATGAAACAGATGTCTCTTTCATCTACTCTAGATACTTTAGAAGTTGCTGGAATGGATGCAGTAGTGAACAACCCAGGAAGGTTTTTGCTTTGCCTCCACATGAGTCACTTACCAATGAGAATCCTTACCAAGTTGTAGTTAGTTCTCAGGCACTGTGAGGGATCCTTGCTGTCTTTATTTCTGCATAAGCATCAGTATGCCTGACTCACTCCTTGGCACCCCTGTACCCTTTACTTGATGTGAATAGCACCCCACTCGTTCCGACACACTGGAATCTTCAAGTAAAGTTATAAAAAAAATCTATGGACAAAGCAATTCAATATCAGCGATGGTTCAGTCGTGGCTCCAGACCCTGATTCCCACTGAGGGTCATATGGAAATACCGAAATCTTTCCTTGATTATCCAATTAAATGTAAGCTAAGCAATATCATTGGCTTATGCAATGCCTTTCACCAAAACAAAACAGAGTTCTCTGTGCACGTGGCTTTTAACATTCAGCCAGGAAGTTGGAATGAGGTGACCACCTGGATTTCCTAATAAGGGGATTGTGAAAACAGACACGGCCGTAAATCAAATTTCTGCAAGTTTCTGAAATGAGGGACAACTGCATTAGGAAGGCGACATAAACATTCCGCTGCACCGAGGCCTCCTGAGGACTGAGGAGCCCCGCCTCAGAGCCAGGTGGGGGTCTCTGTGGAGCACAATAAATGCTCACGTGGCATCTGTGATGGAGCACAGTCAAACCCATCAGGAGTAGTCACTCAGTGCCAAACCTGTGGGAGACCTTCCCCTGCTCGATGTCTGGGCAGCTGCTGTGACACCCGCCTTTCATGGCTTGGGACAACCTGTGTTCTCCCCCCTGCTGTCTGTTGGCAGACAGCAACGGCAGGGCTGGCCGTGGGTTTTCTCCAGTCTTCTGGTTAATGGCCCTGCAGAGGGAGTCCATGCCGAGCTGAGCTGCTGCTCTGGAGTGGTCATTACCATATTTCATGCTTCTTACTTTACTTCAGGCCCTGCTTCCTCTGTGCATAAATATATCAAGCTCTATAAAAGCCAGAACTTTTATCTGTGTAGAGAGGTTTGGAGAACTGGTGTCTTCTGCTCCATAGGACAAGAAAAATAATTGTGCCCCCTCCACCCCTTTGATTTTGACATTTGATCTCTGCGGGCTTCTGTTTCAGATATGGGTCTCTTCCAGGTGTGCGTGCATTCGCCTGTGCTCACTACACAACTTTAATTCTTGATTTATAATCTGCAGCCTTCAGATGAACGGATTTCGATTTAAGGTAATACATTGAATGTGGCTTTTCTTTTTTGCTCAGAGTCAACTATTAGATAGTTTTGGCCAAAAAAAAAAAGTGAAGTATATTTTTCTAAAAAGTCCTTTTTTGGTGAAATCGAAATAATGAAAACTGAATATTTCCTGGATTACCCTCATGGAATATGGCTTTTTTTCCCATAATCCCAACTGGGTTTCCCCAAAGAGGAACACCTAGGTCTTCTAACAAGTAGCTGACTGCTAGAATTCCCCAAATTCGCCTCCGTCATTCATTTTCCAAAACCTCTGCAAAGATTAGTCACCATAAGTGTCTGAGAGAAAACTTACCCTCTCGTTCTGAAGGTCCTGTAACTTTTAGTGCTACACGGTAGGCCTTGGATGTCCCAAATCATTCCAAAAAGATAAGTAAGTTTAAAATGGAGACTGCTTAAGGGAGAAAGTGTGTCTGCAAGAACAGTGGGCAGCTGCATGCAGAAGTGTGTGTGCAGTGTACCCGCAAGGGCTGGGCCAAAGTTAAGGCTATGAGCGTATATTGAGACCACAAGCAAACAATCTAGACCCAATAGTGTAAAGGCTCTGATCAAGAACTGCAGAGGGATGATATCATACCTCATGGGTCTTCTGTTACATGTTTCATCCTGAGACCACTAGAGCAATGGCCCCTACCACAAACCCTGCTTCCAATTTGGTAAGACCAGGAACATTGAAAAGCTGGTCATTTATTTGGATCATTTGCAGGCATGGAGCTAACTGAAGAGCCACTTCAAATCAGGGGCCTGAACTGAACGGAGCAGACAGGTATGATGAATCCACCTAGCTATCAAGCATAATGAAGTTGCAGCTTCTTTTCATGTTGAATTATAGCTCTACGAATATTTGTCATTGTTTCACTAATTAAAGCCATTGACTTTCTTGTATCTATTTACTAAAATGGTTTAAATGATCAAGGACCAAGGAGACTTACTGTAAAGCCTCAGGAATAGTTTAATATGCTAATCTTTATATTATTTGTAAATCACAATATTTGATATTTTTTGAAAATTATAGACGTTTTTCTTTATACTCACTCCATACGTGTATACAATACATTTTTATCACATTCAGCTTTCACAACTCTGATTTCCCAGGTTCGCTTCTGCCGACCCTCCTCTTCTTCCCAATTGGCGCCCCTCTTTCTTTCATGTCTGTCTCTCTCTAACTCTCTCTCTCTCATATATGTGTGCATGTGTCCGTATGTGTATCTATGCATGCACATATGTGTGTGCATGTGTCTGCATGTATATGAGGTTTGCATGTCTATGTACATATGTGCATGTGTATCTGGGTGCATCTGTATTGTGTGCACGTGTGTCTCTGTGTATTTGTATGTGCATGTGTAGTTTGTGTGAATGCATGTATATGCGTTTATGTGTGTATTTCTGTGGTGCACATCTGTACACATATGCACATGTTTGTGTGTATGCTTGTGTCTGTGTATGTTTGCACGTCTGTGTGTCTACATGCACGCATGTGTGTGTCTGCCTGTGCATGTGTGTGTATGTGTGTATGTGTGCCTGTGTGTATACATGTACACGTGTGTGTCTGTGTGTGTTTGCCTGTGCGTGTGTGTGCTTGTGTATATGTGTGCCTGTGTGTGCATGTGTGTGTCTGTGTGAGTGTATGTGTTTGTGTGTGCGTGTGTGTGTGTGCGTGTGTGTGTGTGTGTGTGTGTGTGTGTGTGTGTGCAGGTCTGGTGAAGGTGGCTATAGCAGCTGTGTGTTCCTGATTGCAATGGTCACACCATATGCAGAAGGCAGCATCTCTCAGCACTCCTCCTCATTTTCTGGCTCTTATGATGACGTTCTCTTCTCTGACGTTCCCTAGGTCTAGGAGGGGGTCACACAGATGTCCCATGTAGGACCGAGAGGCCAGCAGTCCCTTGTTCTCAGCACCATGAGTCTGTGTGTCAGCTACCATCCACTCCAAAGAGACGCTTCTCTGACCAAGACTGAGCGCGCACTAGTCTTTGAGGATAGGTTTAAAAAGTCAAAAGGCAGTTTGACTATGTGTCAAACTGGAGCAAAGCGCCAGTGTTTTGCAAACTCTCTGGTTATAAGTTTTGGCCGGGATCATAGCCAATGCTTACCTCTCTACTCAATACAGTGCTCAAAGCCTTACTAAAGCAAAGAAACCACTAGATAACCCCACAGGGGGCTGGGGACCACCTTAGAGGTAAAAGTCTTTGCTTCCAAAGCCAACGGACCTGAATTCGGATCCCCAGATTGCACATCAGAATGCTTGGGCATATACAGGTAGCAGCCTGTAAATCTAGCCCCAGAAGGCGGAGCTTGGAAAACCCCAGTGCAAAGCAATAAGGAAGATGAACAATTCAGGATGATTCCTAATGTCACCTTTTAACCGCCACAGGCACACACACTCAAGTGCAGATGTCCACTAAAAGGGAGGTAATTGTCTAAGAAAAATACCCCCATCCCCCCAAAACACTGGGGTTGATAGCACAGGCCTGAAATCCTGACACTGACACTGAGGAGGCAGAATCAGGAGGAGTTGAATTCGAGGCCAGCCTCAACTGTGCAGCAGGACTTGATTTGAAAAACACGGAATGACCCAGAAGCATGAAGGAAATGCCCATTGGGAAGGCATGATGCTTTGGTGCATTGCTCACACCGATTGGATCTTCACAACTGTTCATATTTTAAATGAACAGACCAAGGGCCTTGAGTTAACCACTCACTGGAATTCATGCAGCAAGTAGCTTGTTGGAATTCATGCAGCAAGTAGCTTGTTGGAATTCATGCAGCAAGTAGCTTGTTGGAATTTCAGCCCTTTGCTATGGATTGAGTTAACTCCACATCAGAGTCTGAATATGTCGCAGATTAGTGTTTTAAATGTCACCAAAGAGGCTGTCCTCTTAGAGAAATGGCCGTGATAGCTGGCAGTCTGGGAAGGAAAAGAATATTTTCTTGGTCGATGACCCAGAGGAAGAAGCAACTTTCTGAGACTGCTGTGGACCCCTAGCAGATGCGAGCACAAACAGTGTGTGAAGGTTAAGCACTGTGATCACCTGCTGGAGAAACCGCTAGCCCGAATGGAGAAATTCACCAGCAATGTCTCGAAATTATATTCTGCTGGATATTTTCAAACCTACCCCTTTTGATGGTCCAGAATTACAACAGGGAGCCCAGTCAGAGCATTGGTTTCACTAGTAAATACTTCCCTCTAGTGGACACTTCCAGTCATTTCATGTACTTGCTGCTGCAAAACACCACAAAATTTGAGATACAAACCCTCCTTTTCCTTCCCCCTTAAGTCACTGCATCACTGACTCACCCAACCAGTTATTTCTCAGCAGCACCCCACAGTAGCTGGCTGGGCTGCCGGTGTGCTTTGCAACTATCCAGACTGTCCAGAAATACACTGATGACCCCCCCAAACTTACATTATTCAGAGTCTTCTAGCTACATCAAACCCCACTGCAAATCCTTTCTTCCCGGACATCTGCACACAGGATGCTCACGGCTCTCTTCTGCTCCCTGTTGTTCATGTTCCATTCTGTAAACTTGGTACAAATTCTCCAGGCTTTCTCCTCCCTGCGGCAGCCAACCCAGGTCCAGATGCCAACCGGATAGGATAAATGCTTGATTAACCAAATGTCTTAAGTTTTGAACTGAAAGATGGTGACTAAGAAGAAATTAACTTAATTTGGTAGGTGGCCTTTTTGTGTTCCTTTGGAAAACCAGTCTCACCTGGCAGGATTAAATGTAAAACGGGAAGAGAGAAGTGTATTGTTCTGATTCTCAGAGCCCTGCATAGACCTGGCTTCTACTCCACTCTGCCCAAGTCATCGGCACATTATCCCCAGCCCCAGGGAGCCAGCTGCTGTTTCTCACATCAGTTCCACTTTGCTTACACCCAGCCCCACACTGCCCTCCAAACATCTTCATTTTTCCAAATTCCCCTCAGCACCTCCAACTTCAGCCAACAGGCTTCTGGGTCCTCAAAACGGTTCCTAGTCCTGAGACAGCCTGCCTGAGATAGATGGTCCCCTCCTCTCCTCTCCTGTTTGGTTGTTCTCTGACTCTCTCTGGGATAACGGATGCTAGCTAATCTGCAGAAGCTGCTTCTGTGGTTGGAGAATGATTGGTACAGGGGAAGTGGAAGACAACAAAGCAGTCAAAGTACTGACCAAGGACTCATCTCACCAAAAAGTTAGTGGAACGTCTGGAAAGAGCAGGATGGGTATTGATAATACCCACACTGCTATACTAATAGATTTCCACCCATGTTATGCCAAGTGGAAAACAAAACATGATGCAAAACATCATGGTGGCTGTTTTGATTTCCTCAAAATCCAGCGAGGCATGCTGAAGACAGCACTTTGAAGAAAAGTGAGTCTCAGAGAATTTCGTCACTGTTGGTTAACTGTCCATCTAAGGATGACATAGCCACAGGCGCCAGTGTCCTAACCCAGAGTGCATTTATCTGTCCCTGGGTCTCAGGTCTGGATGGAGCTTGTCTGACCTGAGCTGAGCTTTGGTATCAGATTGCTAGGGCTGCTGCACCAAAATGAAGCTGGGTAACTATAGCAACAGAAATTTATTTTTGCCTAGCTCTGGGGGATATAGGTCCACGTGCAAGGAGTCAGCAGGTTGTGTGTGTGCTGAGGTCACCGTCTTTGGCCGACTTCCTATGACCTCAACTTTCCCCTGGTGTCTCTTCCTGAGCCCCAAATTCCTCTTAGAAAGATAGAAGTCCCATCGGATTCGGGCTCTGCTGGCCTTTTTATAGGCCCTGTCACCAAAGCCAGTCATATTCCATAGCACTAAGTTAGCTCTTCCATGTATGGCTGAGGGGAATGTGGAATTGGGTTCCCCACAGTTTGTTCTCTTCACTTTGGCCAGTTGTGGTTCTCTGCATGAAACACCTTCCATTGAACAAGGATGCTGAGAGCTTCCCTAATCTATGGGTATCATGGTAGGTATTTGGTGGCAGTATACTACCAAGTACATGTCATTAAAGTTTAGTAGTTTGCTACTACCTAGTACCTACAGGCCCCCCTTCCAAGGGTACTTAATTTGATTTACAGTACTAGGCATGTGCCCCCTGCCAAAAAGCAGGCCTGAAATGCGATCAGAAAGCAGTTGATTATCCCCTATTACTCATGACACTATTGAGCCAATGGTCACCTCTCATCAGAATGGTTGTTACTACAGTTTGAGGCATTTGCAGTGGGTGAGACTGTTGGTTGCATTTCTCCCCTAGCAACCTGAACCATAGTTTCTGGCATGATAAAGACTGGCAGCAAGGAAAAAACTTCCATGCCTATTCCAGCTTCTGTGATCTTGTGTGTGTGTGTGTGTGTGTGTGTGTGTGTGTGTGTGTGTGGTTCTGGAAGGTGACCTAGAACAACAGCAAATGCCTATATTGTTTGTTTGTTTTTTCCTTTTGGGGAAGGGGGCTTTGGAGCCTCTTTAATCAACAGCTCATTGGGAAGTTTCATATATCTGGCACTGAGAAATTTATTCAATCACCTATGACTTCTGGTAAGAATGCCAAGTTCTAATCCAATAGTTTTTGGAAAATGACACTCAAAAGAAAAGCAGAAAGAGGTTCAACCAATACTAAAATGAAGTACAAAAAGCAAATGTATGAAAATAAAATGAAAAGAACCTTCCATCTGGCTGTCAATGTGATTAAACACAAGACATATAATTGGTTATAACCTGAGAAAATCAAAAACATTTGAAACTGCCATTTTCAGTAAGTGCTGAGAAGAATAAGTTGGTAGAATTTTCCAGAAAAAACATCTGACACTCTGTGTCAAAACATGTCAGGCAGGTCTCCTTGACAATTCTAGGATATTATAGGGATAACTTGCCAAAATGCACAGAGAGATTTGCGTGAAGGCATCATTAAATATTTGTTTAATTTTTCATTCATTTACTACAACAATGAAGCAGGGAAAATATTTACCTCAAAGGAGTACTGATAAATCAAGTTTTAAAGTAAACATATTAGGGGCTGGGGAGATATCTTACTGGGTGAAGTACTTGAAGCATAAGCGTGGAGACCTGAGTTTAGATCCCCACCACCCACACGAAAAGACAGATGTGCAGGTGGGCGTCTGAAAGTACACTTGGCGGGGGGAGGGCAGCGTAGGTTCAGTGAGAGACCCTGTCTTTAAAAAGTAAAGTGGAGAGTAATTGAAGTTGCAGTTGACTTCTGGTCTTCATATGCGCACCTTGCATGGACACACTCACTTGTGCACACAGACAGAGACGCAGACACACACATGCGTACATTAATTAAATCAAACTAAATATGTCTAGTCAAAGTGTGTATTTACTTTAGATAGGTTTTAAAATCTGTGTGATGGTTTTTCTCAGCCATGATGCATTAATTTCATTCCTTCTCATGACTGATTCCACCCCTGGAATGTCATCTTTGGAAATCCTTCAAGGTTTATGTGAAGCTGCAGTCCTCTAGGGAGAAATCATGCTGGCTGCGGCTTCCTAGAACATCAACCGGCCAGGACCACAGACTCTCTGCTGTGAAACTGGCTTCTGGTTGTAAATTCTTAAACAATTTTCCTCTCATTGCTAGTGATAATGTGTTAAGTTTTCTTGGTAGTTTCTTCTTGCTCTGGTAGGTTTGCTTTATTTACCACAAAAATATGTGTATGAAGGTCTCAGCTGGGCAGATACATTGCCCAATCTTAATGATCAATTTGACTGAACTTGAAAATCACCATGGAAACACTCCGTAGAGTATATCTACGAAGGTTTCCAGGAAGGTTTAGCTCAAGAGAGAGAATCAACCCTGAGTATAGGTGGCGCCATCCCCCCCCCAGCACTCCCCCAGGGGTCCTGGGTAATAAAGGAAGGGAGGGAGCTGGGAATCAGCATTCACCTCCCTCTGTTTTCTGATTATAACACAGTGTCACAGGCTGCCCCACAATCCTGCCACCGTGTCTTCTCCACCCAAATGTTCTATATGCTCGAACTGTGAAGCAAAACCAACTGTCACCCGCTTAGTCCATTTTTGCCAGGCATTTCGTCACAACAAGAAAGGGAACTAAGATGGTGGGTGACTCCTCCCTGCTCGCCATCTTGAATTGCCTGTGAATTCCCCCAGCTCTCCTGAGGCAAGGCCAGCCATCATGTTGGAAGTTCATGGGCACTAGAGCTCATCAGACTCCCCCAAAAGACAGCTAAGATGTGCAGTCACTCTTAATGTGAGGTTGCTAAAGAACTTTTTGGATCTGACAAAATTAATAGCTGGCTTAAAGGAAGACAACTTCCTTCTGACACATTCAATGAAATTTTAAAGCTGTTTCTCTTGGAAAGGATTTTTTTTTTTTGCATGTGTGCCTGTGTGTGTGTGTGCGTATGTGTGTGTGTGTGCCTGTGTGGGGGGGGGGGTGTAGGCATGTGTTCGAGAGCCTTGCATGTGTATATCCTTTTGGATTTCTCTCCTTCCTTAGTGCTTGGCTCTGGGTTTCCCAGGCTCCACTTTCCAGGCCCAGAGGTACAGGCAGACCCCAATTCTGCCTGGCAGTTCTATGTGAGATGCAGGATCCACACACAGGTCCTTCTGCTTTAGAGGCAAAGGCTTCACCCCTGAGCCAGCTCTCCAGGTGGTGGGAGAGATGTTCTCAAGTATCTGGTATGTAATGCTGCAGGACAGAGAGTTTCTCTCCGTCCTCATGGCTCCTTTTTCTCCTGTTCTACTCGCCCATATCTTCGGGTGGTTGTTACAGCTCTAACAATCCCACCATCACTCCAGGCAGGAAGAAGCAAATGAAACAGTGGCAGTGAGTTTACTTTAGAATCTTCCTTTTGCCATTGAAATACCAGCTTTGCTGGAAGACATGTCTGGATGCATTAGAGAGAACTGTGCATTATAACCACGATGACTGCAGGCAACACTGAACTGTGCATTATGACTATGTTGACTATAGGAAACACTGAACGGGGTAATGGGCTCCATTATGAAAGGAAAATAAGAAATGACAATTGCAGTACACACTTGGAAGAGCCCTTTATAGTCTGGGATCATCAGAACAATAATTATGGGATGTGTTGCTTTTGACTTTAAGTCATACATAGTGACAAATTGGAACGTAAATACAAACGGATG
This sequence comes from Typhlomys cinereus, assembly GCA_023101885.1. Classification (NCBI taxonomy): domain Eukaryota; kingdom Metazoa; phylum Chordata; class Mammalia; order Rodentia; family Platacanthomyidae; genus Typhlomys; species Typhlomys cinereus. The sequence continues at coordinate 5,248,874 of JALPQD010000035.1, forward strand.
ACAATATGCAGTTTAGAATTTCTTCGTGTTGATCTGATGATTTCTGCCTTGAAGAAGACTGCAGTGTACCATGTAGAAGCATCTCTCTCTCTACTGATTGGTGGTTAGTAATATCCCACCTCCAACGCTGTGTCAACCAAATGTCTCTCAAGATCTTGCCAAAACATTTCCCATGCATTGAGAACTACAGTACAGATACAGACGAGCTGTGAATGTGCATGCAAATGTGCATCTTTGTACGCACATATATCCACACTTGTATGGTACAACAATGAAAATTACTTACTACTGGTTTCTGACAGTGTGTGTGTAGGCTTGATGCAAGCTTCACTTCAGCCATATCATCAAGGCAATGTCATCCCCCACCTACACTGTTGAACAAGCCTCTCAGAGATTGACATCAAATGCCAGAAAATTGCCAGTCACAGAGCCGAGTTTTGAGAATTCACCAAAACCTATTTTATGTTTCTGATCTCATCTAATTTCACCAGCCTGGCGCCTTCCTAATCCTCGCGACATCTGTCATCTACTTTGCTGCTCCAGAGACGTGTGCAGCGGTCCTTCCCATCTGCCTCCTTCCCTCGGCTTCCATCTCTTCTCGTGCAGAGAATTCCGTTTCTCCAAGCTCACACCCTCTGTAACACCAATTCCATGTGCTTCAAACTTCACATTGAAAGACTCATCCCAGCCAGCAATTGCTTGAATTCTTGGACTCTGCTTCAGAATGATATCCAGACAATACAAGCCAAGAGAGACAAGATCAGAGGTGGATCTAAAATGTGAGTCAAGGAAAAGTGAGCAGATCACTAAACAGTTTTGGGCTACACAGAAGAGCAAAAATAACCAAGTTTATCCACTATGAATAGACACACAGGCAAAACACCTTTTAAAGAAAGATGCGTTCAAGTTAGGAGAGTTTCTCTCTGTGAAGCAAAACTTCATCTTAAATCTCATTAAAGGATGGAAGTTGGCATAGATACTTCCTTGTGTGAGAGTAGGAATGTCTGTGTCATTCACAATCCTTGTTATCTTTCTGACTTCCGTTGAGGTCCTTGTGAAGCATTACCCTCTTCTAACAGCAGGGGGAAGCAAAGCCCACCTCCTGGTGGCAGAGGACCAGGTCAGAAATTTCCAATGCCAAGATTTGTCTTTTCCAGGGAACTTCATTTTGCTGAACTCAATTAAAACTTCACTCTAAAGTGAATATTAGACATAATTGTTCTTGTAAAAACTAGAAGAATGATGACTTCTGGAAGGACCACATGCACCAAGGGCTGCTGATTTCCTGAGCAACTATTTTAGAGTGGGCCAGTCATCACCCAGTTTGGTATTTTCCCTCAAATAATATTGGCTAAATATATTTGTAATTATCTGTATTTGTAAAATAATATTGGATAAATATATTTGACTCTCCCTTGTATTAGGTTACAAAGTCATTTGTAGAAATTTTAGAAATTTGAACCTCTTGCCTCAGCTATTGAGTGAAAAGTTGGAAGTTTACCATCTTCTATTTCCTCACAATGATTAATTTATCTGAGGGCGGGTTAGTGGTGTATAGGACCTATTTGTCAGGAGAATTCTGTTTTTGAGTTTCTATGCAGATAGACAGAAGTCTTCACTATTCTTAGTAAATGCTATATTCTTTCAAAGATGGGTAAGTTTAGGGGCTCTCATCTCCCAAAGATGTGAATCAATTACTCAGTCTAATGAGAAATTGGGTAGTAATGAATTCTTCTCTGCTTCCATTTGACTGATTGGTATGTAATTTGCCTGAACTGAGGTTTGCTCACTAAACTCACATCCAATGCATTGTCTCCCCTGTTTGGAAGCCAGCAGAAGAGGTTGGTGATCAAAGGCAAGGCCCTTCTGTCTCTCCTCATTACAGTCGTGGAAAGCACTGCACAACCTTGCACCTGTTCCTTCTTCTGAGCGTGGAAAAAAGGCCTTCAAAACTCTTTATTCTGCTTTCATTGCTGATTTCAATTTTGCTCTTATCCACGATTCTGCAACAAACAAAAAAAATTAAAAGGAAAATTCTCCTACCTCTCCCCTCCCATCATCAGCGCAGCAAGTCAGAACATCGGATGCTTCTTGTCTCTCGTCAATTGATGTTCTGGGCTCCTTTGGGTAACCTACCACTTTCTGTAATCAAATCAACTCGATTACCCACCAGCATCCCTTTCAAGGTTATCACTACTGTAATGTTGGTATCTCCAAAGAGGTTATAATGCAGAGTGAAAATGGTCTTTAAACAGACTCAAGAGATCTTTAATTGAGATCCATGGTAGACATTAAAATGCAAATGTTTGTGGTATTCATTTTGAGAAAGCACACTGCCGTGTCCTGGAATGTTTAAGAGCCCATAGCGATACCCTCAGCCTGGAGCAGGGAAGAGCTCTTTGGAGGAATTTGAGCTCCTTTCTACCAGTGCAGAAAATGCTTCTGATTAAGTATGGAGGGTAAAGTGGAATCATGAAACTCGGGTTTAGAGTGGCCATTTATGAATAAATTCTCTTTCTTAAAAGTCATTTTACTTAGATGTTGAGACACAAAACTGTGCCATTAATATACTTAACCCAATGAGCTTGGAGCTGAGCATGCGCCTGGAGAACCATCCCTGTAATCTGTGCTATCGACTCATCCATCACCTGCAAAGTTTCCTCTTCCTTCTTCAGTGAATTTATTCTTCAAAAGAATTCATTGTGGAGAGTTCACTCTAAGTGATATACTTCTTTAAGTGGTCCGAAAATTTGTTTCCTTCCTACAAGGACAAGCAGAATGTTGAAAAACTCTATTTCTTGGCTGAAGTTTCATAGAGTCCCAGAATTAACAACCCAAATATACTGACAGCTCGTTCACTCACATTTATAGCTTAATCTATTAATAAAAGAACGCCATAGAAATAAACGTGCTCATTTCACCTGATTTCACAGTAACACCCAGAAATGCTGATCGAGTCTTTGAGCCCCTCAGATCCTTCCCTTGGGTCTGCATGCTACAAGGTATCCATTGGCAGTTTCAGTTGTTTCTGATAATTCCAGAGAATTTGATAATCTTATAGAAGTGAGCATTACCTATGACTTCTGAATCTTACTGCTCAAATTCACTTTTGCTTTCTAAAGATTTTATGCTACACACACACACACACACACACACACACACACACACACACACACACACACACATCCATTGCCAAGTTCTGATTTACAAAGTATGAAAGACATGCATAAAATATTAGAAACCATGACTCATGCAGCTTTCTATCTCTTGTACCAAGAATGAATTCAGAACATTGTAGAAACTTATTTTTTATGCTTATTCAGTTTGTCAATTAATGTCTTAATAATCTGTCTGGTTTAGAATATATTGTATGGGTAAGGCATTAACCACTTAAAAATCACATAAAAAGTACAGGCCAATTACTTGTGAGACAACCAAAGTTGGGGAAGTGTACTGCTTTAAGAGACCTTTAGTTCACTGCGTGTATTCTGAACATAACCAAAGAAGTCTGCTATCAGAAGCATGAGGAAGAAGGTCGTGTCTACCTGAATCTCTGCTTATAACAAAATCAGTGATCTCAGACCCTAACTGCCGAAGTGTGTGCTGAAGGCCCTTTGTCCACCGGGGTTACTAATTTATCAATGAGTGATATTATTTCAAGGATCAGAGCTACAACGATAAATCAGAACTCCTCCTGCTCTCAGGAATTGGGCAGCACTAGGAAAATGGCACGGAGTTGAACGCACCTAATACTTTGCACTGACAGCCAATGACGTGTCCCAAGAATGAGGTCGACTCTCCATGAACAGCCAGCAATGAGCCCTTAGACTTGCCTCGTAAGTCTTTTTGGAAAGTGTTTACTTGTTTGAAGAATAAAAATAATAGAAGAGTTTACAAAGGCACTTTAATGTGAAAGATTACACATGCCACTTTGTCTTCTGTAGTTTCTCTGAAATTAAAATTAAGAGCAGAAAGAATAGACCAACAGTGGTGAGTAGAGTATAGAAATGTCTGTGATAAACTTTCATGAAGGTTTGGGAAGGAAGCTGAAGATAAAAGCTGATCGACAGATAAAATGAGTAGACATGGCTACAGGACAGACGAGGCAGCCTGGCTCCAAGAGATACTAGATTTGGAGTCAGTGCATCTGGGTTGTGGCAAAGGGAGCAGCAAGCACAATGGACAATTGAAGGTCAAAACATAGAACCATGCAGACATGTTACATGGCATTCCCTGCTTTCCCTTCTCCCTTGTGTGTAGAACGCAGGTAGCCAGTGAGGCCCACAGTAAAATGAATCAGGCAAATACTGTTAAAGTCATAAAATCGAGCTTATTGACTATTCTAATTAGCTCTGTCACAGTTATCACATTGCCTGAGAAAAAAATCTTCTCAGGAGCACAGCACATGTGACAGTAGACTTCGTGCTAGAAAGCCATGAAAGGCACACAACTCTTGAGCATTGTCATTGTAAGTCTGAAAACAAAATCTTACAATTCTTCCTTACTTGAAATATGCTCACTAGTAGAGACCAAATAAAGACGTTGAATGTGCAAAAGTTGAATGAATTCATGGCTGGCATACTGTATAATAGAAGAAATGCCTGAACCAGGCAAGTATTTTAATGAAGAGAAAAAGAGATCAACTGGGAATTTGATTCTGTGCAAAGAAGTGGAAAGTTTTGCACCAGGAATGGAAATTACATGAGTGAACATAAATGCTATTTTTCTCATTATTCAAATGTTTTTAAGATATAATTGTTCATGTAAGTACAGTAGTAGTCATATATTTTGTAATTTATAATCTAGGTATAAATAAAATATATAACAGAAATGATATAAACTCCAAAAAGGGAGATTTGGAAGTATATTGTCCTGTATTTTTTTTTTTTTTTTTTTTTTGCCTATTTGTTTGCTGGGGTGTTTATCTGTTGCTGTTACTTCGGGGAAGGATTGAGCCAGGATCTTATGCTGTAAGTCAAGGTGGCCTTGAATTTCCAGTTCTCTTTTATCTTCCAAGTGCTAAGATCACAGGACTGGGCCACCACGTCCAGCCAGGAGGTTCTTTCACTGTAAGTTCAGAGGTTGTAATATTACTTGAAGGAAGCTCTAAAGAAGTATCTAGTTCATTCTGGTTGCTATAGTAAAGCACTTCTCTCTGTATCCTCATATGGTGTAAAGAGCAAAGGAATTCTCTGGAGTTTCTTTTCTAAATAAGAGCATTGAGACCATCACGAGGACTCCATTTTGTAAGTGAATCGCCTCCTAAATGGTCAAGTTCTCAAATAACATCAATCGGAGGTCAGGGTTTCATGCTTGAATTTGGGACCGACACAATATTCAATCCACAGTTCTCATCCAAAAGTTTTGCTTGTACCTGTAATCGCACCGTTTGAGAGGTGGAGGATCAGGAGTCCAGGGAAGGTCATTCTTGGCTGCACATAGTGTTTGAAACCAGCATGGACCACGTAAGGTTCTCTCTTTCTCTCTCTCTCTCTTTCTTTCTCTTTCTCTCTCTCTCTCTGACTAGGAAGATAGTTCAAGGTTAAAGTCTTTGCCTTGAACGCAAAAGGACATGAGTTTGAATCTCCAGATTCTACTTTAAAAAATGCCAGGTGAAAAGGTGGGGGCTTCAATTCTGGTCCTGGAAGGCAGAACCTGGGAAACCCCAGAGCAAAGCAATAGCAAGGTAGAGCAATCCAGGGGGATTCTCTGTGGGCCTCCACAGGCACATACACACTTGAGTGCCCTCTTGTGCACACATACATGTACGCAGCATGCATGCACCACATACACATGCCAAAAGCACTCCCAGGAAACAAAGCCAAATAAGAGGTCTGGCCCTGAATGGGTCTCCTCTCCTTCCTCTACTCCAGGCTCTCCTTATCATTTCTCCCCAGAACTATTCGCAGAGTAACAACTCCCCTACTCCTTGCTGACAGCTTGTCTCAAGGTAGTGCTGTCTCCACACTCGCTAGGTGACAAACTGTCACAAGTGGCTTTTGTCTGAGAGATCCGCAGCAGGACGCGGGTTGTGGAGTAGCGGTCTTCCATTCTGACATTTCAGCACATATGACTGCGTATGTTGAGGGGGGCTCAATCAGAGCTCTCAGATCAGACCCCAGATCTCGGCCTCTATCTGTGCCCTTGCCAGCTCTAAGCACTGCTCCTGAGAGGAAGCACAGGGATTATTTTCTTTCTAACCACACCTGGACATCCTCAGTAATGTGCAGCAGGTGATCAGAGCCAGCGAGGACTTCAAGAAGCCGGGGGGGACATGGCAGCAAGGTCCCTTCTGAAAACACCCCAAAGCAGAAGTCAGACAGGAACCACTAATCCATGAGCCCTCAGCTTATTCTTCAAGTCCCTAACAACTGACCTTGGGTCTATGACCCCATCCAGCAAAACTTCCGAGGGCTTCTACCATACAGATGGCCCCCTTGGTTCACTTCTTTCCACCTGAAGCACCTCTTGAATGGGATCATGGCACACCCCGAAACCTCAACCTGCATCAGACTCAGCTCTCAACAAGGCTGGAGCAATCAGACGTTTCCTATTATTAGTCTCTGTAACCTTTCAGAAATCCAGACAGATAAATGTCCCTGGCTGTGGGAGATGACTGACAGGAAAGAGCTGGCAGAGTCTCGTCACAGGATGAGTGACAGCTGAGCGCCTGTAACCTTTTCCTGTTATAATAGGGAGACAGAAAATAAAGGTCTGAAATAGCCCGTGTCAGATTGTCTGTGAATCAGAGCCGGAAGGTCAGGGACAGGAGCCTGCAGGCTTGGACTGGAGATGGATCAGCTTGGGCTGATTCGCAGGGCGTGGATTCCCAGGTCTACCCACGCTGCATTACATGAAGGGTGAGATGTGAAGATTCACTTACCTTTACATTTCTTTCTCGTGTGTGTGTGTGTGTGTGTGTGTGTGTGTGTGTGTGTGTGTGTGTGTGTAGAGGTCCAAGATGCTTCCAGGAATTATCTTCTATCCATCTTCTACCATATTCTCGTGAGACTGGGTGTCTAAGCAAGCCCAGAACTTGGCAGTAGGGCTAATTGAGCTGGCCAGTTTATTCTGGAGAACACCAGGCTTGGCTGCCACACTCACCTGATCTTTTTTTTTTTTTTTTTTTATTCAACTGTGCGCATGTGCGTGCGTGCGTGTGTAGAACCACGGACGAATTCAGGAACCACCATGGACGCCTCCACCTCCTTCTGCCCCGGGATTCACAGGCTCCGCCCTACCAGGACCAGAAGCGCAGGCCGCCCCCGCTTCCGCCCGGCGTCTATACGTGTGGTCTAGGATCCGAACTCAGGACCTTCTGCCTGCAAGGCAGAGGCTTAACCCCTGAGCCACTTCTCCAGCCCCTCACCTGATCTTTTTATGTGGGACCTGGAGATCTGAACGCCAGTCATCTTTTTAGTGTAGCAAGCACTGTACCCCTTTCCTAGTCCCCACACATGTTATGTACAGAGTTTGAAGTCACAGCAAAGTGGCAAAGTAGCGTGTGTGCTCCACACGGCTGCCATATTCCTTTAGAATCAGGATCATCTCTTACACAGCAATCCGAATTCCTTTTTATTGTGAAAAATGTTGCTAATGGAATCCACCATATCAGAATTCATCTCAAAGTACTAGTCATTGACTTGGTGCTAATGTCAGGGAACTTGAATAAGATTGATTCAAAATATGGCCTTTATCCTCTAAGGAGTTTCCTTAAGTAAGCCACCTGCCTGCGTAAGTATATGTTTGCATATACATGCATGTGTGTGCACACCTATCATTCAATACATATGCATATGCACATAAATGTGAACTTAGTAAATACTTAGATTTTATAACTAATATATCAGGGGAATGACTTAGAACATGAAGCAACATGATAGAGCTTCATCAAATGAACAAATGCTTGGAAACTACAGCCTGGCCATCTCACCAACCATCTGCAAAATTCCTTAGCTCTTCAGATTTCCCAGGCCTGCCCGACCTCCACACATCTCTACCCTGTGACATGTGCTATGTGACAAAGACACTGGATGAGGTTCCTAGCATTCGAGGACACTCCAAGATTAGTTGGGGTGCAGGAATGATTGTGTGGCTCCTGAAGGTTGTTCATGAATCTGGGGCAATGTAGAATGTGACATAGACCCCTGGATGTATATTGCCTCATCAACCTTCAGGAGACGTATCCCCCTGAAGCAGGTACCAACGATGTAGATGTAAGGCAAAAGTGGTTACACTTAGGGCTTACAGTGCATTATAAAAGTAGTTCAGAATGGGTGTAGAAGAATGACACAGTTGTTTAAGGAGTTAGATTTTCTATCCAGTATAAATGAAATGATCTTTTGGAAGGTACCAGCATTTGAGTAGAAGGAGCTGCTAAGTTTCCAAAACGTCACATGAATCAAGTCAACTAGGCACTGCTCTTAGAGAAGAGACTCATCTTTGGGGTCACTGTTGGGCTGTGGGTATCTCCACACTGCCAAGGAAGTGGGTTAGTTAACTTTTCTTGTTAGGATGACAAAATACCAATAGAAGTAGCTTAATGATTTACGCTGGTTAATAGCTTGAGGGACCAGAGTCCACTGCAGCAGGGAAGGCAAGATGGCGACAGCAGCAGCAGCTGGTCGTGTCGTGACTGCAGCCAGAAAGCGGAGAGACAAATAAATGCTGGAGTGTTTGGCTGGCTGCCTCTTTCCCCCATTTTTGGTTAAATCCTGGACCCCAGCCTGTGGGATGATACGTCCTAGCTTCAGGGATGGTTGTCCCTAGTGAATTAGTCCTTCTAGAATGCTCTCACGGGCACTCCCAAAGCCATGGCTCACTAGTGCCCAAGGTCTTTCCAACTGCAATGAAGCTGATGATGAAGACTGATTCCCTAGGGGATGAGCTTTCCACACAGACTCAACACTGGACCCTTGACGCTGCTGTATTTCCTTAATGATTTCTTCGTGTTTCCACGTGTTATGGTCTTGATCCGTGGATTCTGCCTTCCAGAGGACCCCACACGTGCCTGCTCCCCCCGCCCCTTTTCCACCAACACAGTGCACATCTCAGGATTCTTGCTCTCTAACTGGTGCTCAGTCCCCTAACTCCACTCGGACTGTCACACAATGCACTGTAGAGAAAGCCATCTTTCTTTATTATTATTATTATTATTATTTATTATTTATTCAATTGTGCGTGTATGCGTGTGTGTGCGTAGAACCACGGGCGAATTCGGGAACCACCATGGACAGCCTTCACCTCCTCCTTGTTTACTCTGCCCAGGGATACACAGGCTCCGCCCTACCATAAATCATGTGTTTTTATAACTGTTCCTATTTCACTAGATTACTGGAAAATCTAAACTTCACCAGTATCAAAATAATCCAAACTAATCAAACAACAAAATAACAGCAACAAATAGAACTATCAAGTATGGCGATGATAACTTTCAAAGTGTTACCAGCTGGTCCTTTGGGATTTTTGCACATCAATTTTCTATAAACTTTATTAGACTCAGAGTCAGATGAACTGTGGGACACTTGAAGGACACATATCCAGTCACATATGTTGGTGATATTACTGAAGGTGATACTTCTAAGGTTTTGTGTGGTCTTTAAAAGGAGATGGGAGAATTAAAAGGGCTGTTTCTGTATTCTCATATCACCCTTTTGCCCCAAACTCTACTGTAGTCTGTCAGAGATCTCGACTGCCATTTCCCGATTCCCTCCAGCTTTCCTGTAAAATGGAAGGAAAACCAAAACAAGGACTTTACTTTCTAAACCACTCGTTCACTGCCATTCACTGAGATGGGCTGGAAGATGGGTGTCTGTTCAGCCAGTGGGCTATAGGCTGGCATGAATGTGAATCCCAAATTGACCATGGACCGGCTGTGAAGAGGGAACAGTAAGAAACTTTCCAACACCTTTCATCTTCCTGTGAAGAGTTAAGAGCTCTAAAGGAGTGGTTACTGTTATTCATCAGACATAGGAGGCAACTGAATAATCGTGAGCTTCATCCTTATTCCAGAGATCAAACATCCTGTAAGAGGCAGAGGGGGGATTCAGACCAGCCAGTGGGCTCAGGGCTTGTATTCTTTCCCTATGGTCTCTCTATTTTCCTCTTGTTAAAATGGGCTCATTATGGCCATGTAGTTGGATTGTGGTGACTGTTACAGAAAATGGCTATGACAAGCACATGGAGAATGGCAGCTGTGTCTAGCAGCTGACTCTGGGGTCTCCTGCAAGGTCCCATATTTCTGTGGACTTCCGTTTCCTGTGCACAAAATTAAAAGGATCCAGGAGTCCACCCAAGACATCAGGTGTCACTCGATCTGCCCAAGAGCGTCTGTTTCTCTCTTACTGAAGTGGCAGTCTGAGGACTCTGTCCTTGGAGGCACTGAAGCGAGTAGAGATCAAACCTCCCCTCCTCCATGGCCACCCATGTCTCCCTTACAGCTTGTGTCGCAGAAACAGAGATGCTCCGTTGCCCTAGTGACTGTCTATCACAGTCAGATACAGCTGTCAACTCAGTGGTTGAGGATTCAAGCTCTGGATGCATTTGTAGAGAATTGGTGGTTGAGTTAAGCCCAGTGTGAGCCTGAAGGAGATTATCTAATTGATGGAGCAGACCCAGCCCACAGTGGGTGGGACTAAACCTAGACAGTTGAATAAAATACAGAGAGCTGGTTGAGGAAGTTGGAATCCTTGTGTATACTTACTTTGTCAGACATATTGGTCTGGCAAAAAGGATCGTCCCTCTCTCAGCTGTTATGTGGCAATGGCGTGACGAGTTCCCATGGCCCTGGTGTTGGCGTGAACTCTCCCATCAAGCTGGACTAAGAACTATAACCAGATTATCATAAGAACATAAACCCTTTGTTCCCTCAAGCAGTTTTGTCATGATTTTATCAGCAACATTTAACATGCAACACTGTCCCTTAGCTTGCTAAGTGCCCTTCACGGTAGAAAGAACTCAGGGCAGAAAAAGCTGAGCATGAAGCTGACATTGCAAGCGGGAAAATGGCCAACCATCCTCATTAGGCAGTGAATACGATGTTCATTGCAAAATTGGAATTGACCAGCTCATGGTATAGCCAACAGGCCTGGCTTTGAATGTGCCTTCTGTCAAATCTGTTTCATTAAAGACCCTCAAACAAGTCGATCACACAGATTTCACCTGTTTCTGATCTGTTCTGGGACTTCAAGATGTCCCAGCGATATGGACATCACCCAAGTTCTTGTCTCAATTCCTCGGTGGACAGCTTGGAATCTGTTTCACCACCTGGTCGCCACAGTCGGCCATGCCTGGGAGATGGGATTGGGGCAGGATGTCAGCTGGATTCTCTCTGCAACCCCCTCCCCCCAGAATGTCTTTGGAATGGTTTTAACCCAAGCATGACCCATCTAAGCCTTCTCAAAGCAAGAGCATCTGCCCATCCAGAGGCACATGTTCTCAGTTTGGAGTCACACACCACTTTTCAGAAGAAAAGCAATTCTTTCTCCCCCCCACTTTGGTGGGAGTTTTATGATGGTTTATGCTTCTGAGTAAGGATCATCTCATTGTGACAGCGATAAAATTTAATGATTTGGTGAATAACTGCAACAGTTACTGACAAATATTATAAGCTCCTTTGTCTTGTTGATACCTGATAAAATTCTTGCAATGTCAGTATTTCCTTAATATGGGATACTGTGTTTCTGTGACAAAGTACCCCTTGGGAAAAGGGCTTAAAAGGACACCAGATTGTTCCTGAGTCCATAGTCACTTGGTCCAGTTGCTTTTAGATCTCTAGGTGGTATTATATCATGACAAAAGTGTGTGGTGAAGAAGAAAACTGCCAGGCTAATGATTAACAAGAAGGGGAGGGGGGGGGGAGACAGAGACAGAGACAGAAACAGAAACAGAGAGAGAATAAGGGAATGGGTACCTTCCAGAGCACAACCTAACATGTATGGTGTGTGTGTGTGTGCATGTGTGTGTGTGTGTGTGTGTGTGTGTGTGTGTGTGTGTTTTGCATGTGCATTCAGGTATGTAGATACAAGAGATATTCAAGTGTGTAGGAGCCTTCAGAGGTGCAAGGGTTATGCTAGGAATCATCCTGGATTACTCCTGAGCCTTACTTCTTGGCTTTGGGGATTTCCAGTTTCCAGCCTTCCAGGGCTGGCATTGAAAGCCACTGTCAAATCCATCTGGTATTTTTATGTGGGACCTGAGATCTGAACTCAGAACCTTTTGCGTATAAGACAAAAAGACCTTAATCACTGAGTCATCTCCGCAGCCCTAACAGATCCTTTAAATAAAATTCAGAAACAGAACCTTGGCTCATGGCAATCATTGCTCAGGTTTGCACAAAATCTGACCTTATCCTTTCATGTCTTTACTTCTCTGAAACAATCCTGCATACAAAATGGAGCATGCACCTGTCATAAAATAATGATAATGATTAATATTAATTGCAATAGCTATCATATTCTGGTACAGAAGTGTGTGGTCTTATGAAATACTTATCTTAATCTTGCAGGTATGGGGGGAGACTGTTACCTCCTTTTTGTAGATTAGAAAACTAGGCTCAGAGAAGTGATGACTTGTCCAAAGTCACAACCTTATCTAGGAGCCAATCATGGCTTCACCCAATGCAGTCATATCTAATGTGGGGCAGGAGGGAGAAGGTACTCACACCAAGATCCATGGCAATAAAGAAAATATTCCTTGGGGGGAAAAGAAGGCTAGTGTGTAAGAGTCGGCAGAGAGGGTGAATAGACCACAAAGACGAATCATATGAGGAAAGAGGTGCAACACAATTTACCTAATGAAACTTTGGAAGGTCCCTCAGGAATTCAGAGATTGTGGTCATCAGAAAAATCTTGTACCTGAGGCCCAAATCCCACAATGCTTCCTTTCACGTGAGGAGTTCTGTCGTATTTAAAGCAAGTAGCTTTATTCCCAAAGATCTCCATTCAGACTGTATCTAAGGACCTCTGGGAGCCAATCTCTCAGGGAGAGTGTTAGAGGAACTTTGAAAGCTGGGGCCAGGTGGATTTTAGCTGAGGCAGAACTCCTGTGAATCTATTGTTCTCTAAACTTGCTAAATTGACAACAAAGTCTTACCCTCTCTGCAGAGGCAGAAATAATTTATGATATCCATTTTATTATCTGGAAGTCTCCACATGCCTTTATATAATGGTTCATGTTGTCTTTATAGATTTCCTTTTTCCTAGGGAACATTTTAATCTAGCTGGAGTAAATAATATCAATCACATTCCTCATAATCATTATTGGCTTGGGTCTTTGATTGATTTTTAAATATCGTTTTCTATGCTGGAGGCAGCTTAGTGGAGTGGAAACAATTCTGACCTACAAACAGAGAAGTTTTAGATTCTGAACAAGTTCTTTGTAATAGACCCAAACTCTCTTCTCTTCCGTACTTTTGCTGCATATGGATTACTGGAAGGCAGATCAGGAGCATAGAATAAAGAGTGCTTTGGGGGTACACCAGGGTTAGAAGCCTTTCTCTACCCTGTCTAGCTGTGTGACCTTGAGCACAGCACAGCTCTTGTCTCTGCATCTGTAAAAGTGATAATTAAAGATATCAGCCTCCATAGACAGATGACTTAATGACCTAATTCCTACAAAGCACATCTCAGAGCATCTACATGTGGTGTCAGCGTTTATTATAACCGCACCCCGCTTTCCTTCAAAAACAGCCCTTATGTACACTCAGCAAGTTCCATCTGTCCCCTGTGCTGAGAAGCCATCCACACTCAAGCCTCCCAACTTGTCCCTGCATGGCGTGGATGCCCCCCCAGCACTCTAACGGTATCTTACCCGTCCACAGGAGAAGTGCTTGCAGAACACCCTCTGTGGGGCAGGGGGTAGCACAGCAGCACAAAGGGGTCTTGTTTCTCTCGTCTGTCATGTTAGTGTTGTAACAGTTACTCTTAACCATTGCTGGGAGAGAACACCCAGAGTCGAATAACTTAGGGAGAAAAGGACATTTATTCACCTTAGGGCTCCAGCAGGAAGACAGTCTTTTACGATGGAGGTGACACGGCTGGTGGCTGCAGCGGGCAGGCTGAGTCGCTCCCATCCATGTGGCTGGAGGATTCCTGGGGAGTTTCTCTTCTTCCCAGCCTTCTGTTCTGTGGCTCCTTTTTATCTAGTCCACTACTGGGACGTTCTGGTGAGATTTAGGAAGATTCTAATTGGGTCTAGGGCTGGTCTTTGTTTGTAAATGTGTTGATCTGGATAATCTCTTCAGGTGGTCTGCAGCAGATCTTAGTTAATGCCAGGTATGTCAAATTGACACCCAGGATCACAAGTGTGAAACACCAGGGGGTTCCGAAGACCGCACAGGCTACGTCAGACTTCAGTTTCTCTTTTCCTTTTCTCCATTGTTTCATTTCCCAACTTCTTGTTTTACTTTCACATCTGATCTGTCTTTTCTAGCTCCTCCTCCTTAATACGTCTTTTGCACTTCTTCTTCTCCTCCTCCTCCTCCTTTTCCTCCTTCTTCTTCTCCTCCTTCTTCTTCTCCTCCGTCTTCTTCTCCTTCTCCTTCTCCTCCTCCTCCTCCTCCTCCTTCTCCTCCTTCTCCTTCTCCTTCTCCTTCTTCTTCCTCTCTTTCTCTCTCAAAAATGCCAAGCTTCATTAGACACATGAGCCTCTTACTCTCTCCTTCTCTCTCTCTGTCTCAATAATATGCATAGAAAATGCACAGAAGCTTTGTAATAGAGATAGTGCCTAATCTGTACCTTCACAACTATATGGGATTTTACAGTGAACTAAGGGACATAATCAGACACAAATGAAATACGAAGAAACACAAGCAACCCACGTGATGTCCCTGGGAAGAAGGACTAAGAGGGAAAGCACCTGAGTGGACAGTGAACTTTAAGGTCAGCGCGGTCAGCAGTGCACTGGTATGAAACAGGAGGAAAAGAAAATGGAAGAGGTTCAGAGAGCCTCTAACGGCATCTACACTGAGACTTTAAGGATGGAGAGGATGTGGGTACGGTTGCATGCTAGAAAGATCGCCATTTCTGGGTGCAGGAGGCTGGCTGGACAGACAGTGTCAGTTGTGCTACTGAAACAGTCCAAGTCACAGGTGCTGATGCGGCAAGGATGGAAGAAGGATGCACAGCAAGCAGGTGTGTAAGCTTTGCTTAACGCCGAATCCTACCCAGGTTCCACCTTTCACAGAAGCCAAGACAGAGTGAGTTACAATGACTTATACTTCTGACCAAACATCTCATAGGAAAATGATCCCATGTATCCAATCTTTACATAAAACATTAATGACACACACAGTGATCAGACTTCATAGGTAAGGAACGGGAGGTTCATATTTTTGTTTTCATTTACTAGATAAATATTGTACGGGAATGCCTTAAGAATGTGTAGGGATTACATCAGAGAGCAGACAGACTAAGTTCTTGTCTCAAAGCTCACATAGTACATAAAACATATTAATGCTTGTTAAAATAGTAGTGAGCTATGTGGTGACATATGATATACACAGTAAAGAGGTAACAGAGTTTAATCCAGGATTAGAGCTTCATTACAGTGGAGAAACTGCATGGGATCAGCAGGGAAGGTTTTTAAAAAGGAGAGATTTGATCTTGACTGAACCAAAGGAGACAAGTCCCCAAATGTTTGGGGGCATGTTTAAGGACCTGCAACAGAAGCTTAAGACTGTCTTCACTGCAGGAAAGAGACCAACATGAGGCTTAGAGTTCAGCAGGAGACAAGCCACCAAGAAAGATGCCACGAAAGATGAGTTCCGAAACCCACCCTAGCTTGGATTTACTTCCTAGATGTGGTGGGAAGAAACTGAAACCCAAAGAAAAGGGAAAAAAGAAACATGATTGAACGTGGCGACAGACACGCCCCTTTGTCAGCCCAGTGGAAAACACTACAGCAGAGCAGAATGGAGCAAAGGAGAAATTAGAGCAAAGGAGAAGCGAGCGGTGTTGAGTCGCGGTCGTGTGAGGAAATGGTAAGAAGTGGAAGAACTGCAGGGCGGGAGAGATATGCAGCAGTTAAAATGCCTGCTGTGAGCAAGAGGACGGGAGATTGGATCCCCAGAATCAAGGGTGGGTGTGGCCACACAGCTATCCTTCTGTCCTCTGAAGCTGGAGACTGGAAATTCCCAGAGCAAACTGGCTAGTGAGTCTAGCCTCATCAGTGAACTCTAAGTTTTTTTTTAATTTTTTTATTATTTATACATTTGTGTGTGTATTTGTGTGTGCGAGTGTGTATGTATGTGTGTGTGTGTGTGTGTAGAACCACAGACGAATTCAGGAACCACCATGGACGCCTCCACCTCCTCCCTGTTTACTCTGCCCCGGGATTCACAGGCTCCGCCCTACCAGGACCAGAAACGCAGGCCGCCCCCACTTCTGCCCGGCATCTATACGTGGGGTCTAGGATCCGAACTCAGGACCTTCTGCCTGCAAGGCAGAGGCTTAACCCCTGAGCCACCTCTCCAGCCCCATAACTCTAAGTTTGCTTCAAGACCTTGTCTCAAAAAGGATGAGGCCGAAGAGCAATCAAGGATGATTACCATATCAACCTTGTTCCCCCTAATGCTCACAGACATGCACTCATACACATGACTACACACATGCAAACATACATAGACCAGGGCATCTCTCTCTCTCTCCTATACACATTAAAATGGGGGATTAAAAAGAAGTAGAAGAATTCTAATTCCAAATCTACATGGAAAACAGATGTGACAAGATAGACTAAGGGCATTGACATGGAATAGGAGAAAGAGGAGGGCAGGCGGTTCACAGTTAGATGGAGCCTGAGCACTTGGATCGAAAGAAAAATGGTGGTGATGTTGGACAGGCAGGGTGGCGAGTTGGGGCATGACGACCTTGACATAATGAGCAGATGCCTCAGCACAAATTCAGTGGCGTGTGGACCAGGGCACAGCACCGGGAACCCAGGCACATGGAGGCAAAACTGTGATTCTTCAGCAAGGGTGAAATTCTGATGCTCCACGTGGACTTTAGTGGGAGCAAAGTCCACAGCCTGGAGTCCTGGACCACTTAGCAGGCAAAGGCATATAACAACAGAGGTACAGTGGCCAGTAGCAAGGAGTTTCTGGAAGGGAAGAGGCTTGGAAAATGTCTGTGTGAGAGCCACCTTTTCCTTCACTTCTCATAAATCAGGCAAACCCACAAGGAGAAGGAAAATAAAGCTCTAAGCCACTTATTTAACAGAAATCGCAGACAGCTATACCCACAAGCCAGACAGCTGTGTGCCAAAAGCAGCAGAGTATTGAATAAGACAATGCAGGGAGCACAAAAGTGAAACCCAGGATCGTAGCCCACCAAGCAGGCAAAGTGCACTTTTTGGCAGGAAAGATGCTGAAGAGAAGGGCCAGGTCTCTGGAGACACATCCACAGCTCCCGGATGTTGGTGAGTGGAGGAACGGGAAGTGGGAAGAGACATTACACAAGGACCACGGGAAGAACTTTACATCCTAAAGTCCTGCAGTGAGCTGCCTCTGCCAAGCAGAATTAAAACCTGAGTGAAACCAACTCACAAGCACAATACTGGTACCTGAGGAAAGTTTTGCCAACCTGGTCCTTCAGGCTAAAGTAGTTCTGCAGACAGCTGCCACAGGTAAATCAGATAGCCGAGGTAAGTCACAGGAAAGGAGTCGATACACAACGCAACAAAGAACAAATGTTAGACGCAGAAGAGGGCACAAGCAAAGAGCATTCATCAGAAAAACATGACCACGAGATAACGAAAATACTTTTGACTGAGTATTTTCTTATGATGAACTATAAATTAGTTGATTTGCAATCGACTCCAGTTCACTTCTAACTTTTCTAGATGGATGGGAAGCTGCAAAATATCACTTGTTAGACATGTGGCTAGAGTTTTGGTTGAGAGGAAGAGCCACTAGGCAAAAATACCACCCACAGGCTGGTGAGATGGTAGAGTGGATAAAGGGGCTTGCCAGAAATCCTGATAACATGAGTTCAATCCCCGGGATCTAAGTAAAGGTGGAAGGAGAGAACGGACTCTGACCTTGACATGTGCCTTGACATATGTGTGTACACAGAAATAATAATAGATAAACCCAACACCTCCAATCTGAATCACTGAGCACCAAATGACAGTATCCACATATGGAGAAACAGACTCTTGATAGAAGCAGGAAGACAGGTCACCCAGGTGGGGGGTCTTCAGAGCCTTCTAATGCGTGGTCCTCAGTGTCACTTGTGCTGAACAAGGGTGACAGTAACAGTAGCCTTGGGGTTCTGAGAAAGTAAAGCCAGTACTGCTCAAACATTCTGGCTAGGCTCGTCCCAGCTCTGCCTATACATTCAAGCCTAGCTCCTTAGCATTCCGGGAAGGATTTTGAGTTTCCAAATACCCTTCAATGAATCTTTTTGTTTGAACCATCTGGCATAAATTTTGTTTCCTGTGACTAGAAAGACTGATCAATATTCATAGATTATAAAAAGAGAAAATTCAGCCAAGCAATTACCACTCTTTAACAACTGCATCCAGCAAAACAGGCAAAGCTGGGCAATCGATAATTACATAATGGGAAGAAATAAAAGAGAAGCAGCAAAGATCAAAATGAAGGGGAGACTCTCTAAATAAAAGCCAAACAGAATAGTAAAGATCCCCTTCTTTGCTATTGGTTGTAAGAAATTTAAAAATTTAGGAATCAAATAAAACAATGTGAAATTTATATGAGAAACAAACTTCTAAGGTTTCCAGATCTTTTTGCCCACTACTTTCTGCCTCATGGTTCCTTCTAACTTATCCCTGCTCCACAACAGGTTTTTAAAAAATCAATGGACAGTGTATAACTGAAGATTCTTAATAGCCTCTCCTCTCTCCTACGGTAATGTCAATTCTTCCTTCAGATCTTAGGTCAGATTCTTTATCATCTTGAAAGCTGTCCTTAAACAGTCAAAACAGCACTGGGTATTCTAAGAAGCAAAACACAGAGATTAACAGGGAACATTGAAACATGAAAATAATTTGATTTGATGATGTGAAGGTAGAGTTGTAATATATTTTCCCGTCTTTCATTTTCTATAAATATTAATGTGTTTGCTCAGAATAAGCAAGTGTAAAAAAACAGGGAAAATCATCAAAGCATACATGTTTATGTAAAGCTGTTTCATAATTCGTTTATTTCCCAGTGTGGATCATTTCACAGCTCAGAGGGGGAAGAGGGAAACCTGTGTGTGATTCAGAGAGTCTCAAGAAAGGAAGACGTCCAATTTCATGTTCCCAAATGTGGGATAAATTACAGAGCAGTCTGAGCGTGCAATTGGTCCTCATCATAGACAGTGTCTTGCAGTTACAGCAAGTCTTGACTAGGAAGTGTTAGCCATCTACCACTTTGAAAAGCCCACCTCCAGGTTGGGGACGACTCAGGTGTTAAAGTTTTTGTCTAAAGAGCAGAAGGATCTGAGTTGGAATACCAAGAGTCTACCAAAAAAATGCCAGGCAGAGATGGAAACGGCCTGTAAAATGGCCTGTAAATCCAGCCCTGGAAGGTGGAGTCTGGGAAACCCCACAGCAAAGCAATAAGGACCTCAGAGGCATGCACATTCAAGTACACTATTGACATGTCCATGCCCAAGCCATAAAAATTGAAAAACCCACTTCTATGATAAGACTGGCTTTATTCACCTTAAGCTAAGAAAGCAAAAAGTTAATGCTTTTATCTCTTCTATTTCTGCCACTTATGTATCTGGAGAATTAAAACACAAAATTAAGCTTCTTGTGCGTCAGTTTCTTGGACCAAGAGTAGAGGCCTTGCAATTTCTAGAAGGTATGCACTACTCTTTTCTAAGGAATTGTTGAAGCACAAGAGGTGTTTCCTACTCCTAGTTTAAATTTTTCTTTGAAGCAATAAAGTTTTTTTAAGTAAGTAAATAAATAAATAAAAACCATTTGGTTTTTCTGCACTGGATTTTATAACCAAAAAAAAAAAAAAAAAAGTGGTATACACTTAGCAGTGACCTGTTTCCTGACTTAATTTTATACTGGAAATGAAAATCTATGTGCTGTCCCTGAGCAGGTTTTCATAGGAAAATACTTGATTGATACCTATGAGCCTATTTGGTGAGAAGATTGGCTTTCAGTTTGCATCTAATGAAAGGAATTCTTGTAGCCATAAGAAATGAGTAGATGGTCATGATACACCCATGGGAGAACAGCAGCATGCATGTGCAAAAGTGCATAAATAAACCCATTATTCTGTCCACCAACTAGGCAACAAAGAGAGCAACAGATGGTTGCATCATGTACATGCTGGGCTTTGTCGCCAATGAAATCACTGTGCCATGCTCTCTGCTCTCCTACACCTGCAGATTTGACTGCTGCCTCCTGTGTGCCCTCATTATGTATAAAGTGAATTTCTTGTCATCCGTGCTACGAATGTCCCTTTCAAAGCATGCCTGGCCCACCAAGTAAAGCACAGGTTTCTTGATGGCGAGCAGTGGGCTAATGTACACTGGGCCAAGTATAGACCTATTTCTTTTAAAAATTAGTTTGCAGAGGACATTGTATGTGTGTGTGTGTGTAAGAGAGTGAGAGAGAAAGAGAGAGAGAGAGACAGAGAGACAGACAGAGAGAGACAGAAAGACAGACAGAGACAGAGAGAGAGGGCATTGGAGTGATTGTACCTATGGAGGTCCAAGGATGACAGAGGGAATCCTCCTGGATTGTGCTACCTGCTACCTCCTTGTTGCTCAGGGGTTTCCACCTTCCAGAGCTGGAAGTACAAGCCAATCTCATTTCCACCAACATTTTACATGGGATCTTGAGTCCAACGTGAGGTCCTTTGGCTGGAAAAGTAAAGGCTTTACTCCCGAACCCTCTCCAGCTCTTTCCATTACAACTTTGTAGATGGAAAAAGTTGCTCATGCAAATATAAATCAGGAGAAAACCTGAATGTTAATTTTTAGAAAATGTAGAACTGAAAGTCAGAAAGCATAGAGAAATGTTCATCTCATTAGAAGAAGTGGGCCAGTTTTGTGAGATGGCTCATAGTCAGTATGGGCCATAATGATTCATAACGACTCACATGCTTGAAAATATGACAAAAAATAGGACTGATTTTAAGTGTGAGACTAATAGAGCAAAACTTCTCTCTCAAGAATTTATAGAATAAGAAGGAAAACAGTTAGCAAATAGATAGACAATATGACCTAACTGTTACTTACAAAGCACTGCAACCCATCAATACCAGAGCACACAAACGTTTCAACTGCACACAAAACACAAACAGAAAGACTTCTGACTCTAGAATATTTTTAAATGTTAAAGAGTAGAGGCCACATTAAGCATTCTCAGTCACAATGGAAATAAAGGAGAACTTAATAAACCAAGCAACACAATTTTAAATATCTGTAGTTCTAAAAGGAAGGTAAAAGGGAAACTTCAAACTGTACTGAATTAAAATCTAAAAATGGGCTAAAACAGTTCTTATAAAGGGAAATATTATTATTGCTTATGTATCACAACATTTGCATGACGAAAAAAAAGTTATTTATAAAGGCTCTAAAGACTCAGTCAGAAAACTCTTTTTTTACCTTTCTCTTTAAAATTGTTTTAGTATTTCATATATAATTATAGTGAATGTATGATATGTTCATAACTTAATCCCCAACTCCTCCTTTTCCCATTACGGATCTTCTTGTCTGCCAGTCTTCCTCTTATTTTCAAGTCTCTTGAATCTGATAAACACTTTTAGAAAAGTAGCAGGAAACAAAGTCAACATACAAAAATCAGTATTTTTCTACCTACCAACAGTGACCTTGCGAAGAAATCAGGGTGAAGAATCCTATTAACAATAGCTTCAAAAATAATATGTAGGAATAAACCTAAGCAAGAACTAAAAAACCTCTACACTGAAAAATTTAAAACACTGAAGAAAGAAATTCTGCTGTAAGAGAGAAAGACCTTCTATGTTCATGGATCAGCATAATCCATACTGCGAAAATGACTATATTACAAGGAAACTATTTTGATTCAATCTTTCATGGATAAATGTTTAAAATTAAAAACTAATAAATTCTAAGAAATCTGCTACCATGTAAATCATTGCATTAAACTCTCTGCCTTTTGTAACTGTTTAATGTGAATATGCAAAAATGCACGATTTAGACTTTTATAAGTATTAAAACAAATATTGCATATAAACATAATCCTCAACTATTGAAATCTAGAGAAATGTATGAAATAAATATGTCACTATGATGATAATAATGGATTTTTAAACATTACTTGCATTTGAGGTGGGAAAGGTAACTATTTGAAAGAGATGAAGCAGCTAAAGGTGATTTATTAATGTAATCAGTAAGATTGAACATAGCTAGAAGCTCCTTTAGAAGCCAACAGTCTGGACACTTAAATACTCTCTCTGTACGCAGTCAGTCTAGGATTTGTCTATTATGCATATTATGCTTGAAAAGAAAGTTAAGAAATTGTGCTCTTCGACAATTTTGTCGTATAGAAAAATTTGCAGCTTTTTAAAGTGCTGTTTGTTCTTGTTCCCTTACTTAGTGGATCAGTAATTGAAAATCCGATCTTTGATTTATATGCCAATAACATTCTTGATTTAAGGACTATAATCACTGCCGCTGTGAAAATAAACACCAGGACTTAGGCTTGCTGGCATTGCCCACATTGTAAAACAAGCCCTGGTTTTGTTTATATTGAATTCAGGTTGATGGACGACATGTCAGTCATCTACCAGCGATCATTCCAGGCGGCCGTGTAAGTTCTCAAGAACAGTCTACAGTCGAGAGGCGGCACTAACGGATTGGATCCTCAGGAATCGAATACCATAGCGCAATGGGCACTTTAAGCAGGACCTTAAGATCGACTGCTTATACTACCACAGAGACCTGGTCCCCGAATAATACTGATACTCGGAAGGGAGTCCTGTGTTCCATGCAAACAGAATCATAAGTGTGGGAGTCACAGGGAGAGATTGGGGAAAGGACAGAGTGGGAGACGAGGAGGGAAGGTGCGAGGGAGTATGGATAGCAGCACATTTTGTCTGTAATTTTTTTCTAAAATTCTCAATGTAAATAAATAAATAAATAAATAAATAAATAAATAAATAAATAAATAAATAAATAAATAAATAAAAAGACCTTAGGATTTGTCAGGTACTTTGATGGAAAGGTAAGATGCAAGTACAATCTCCCACTCGGGAAGAGTATTCATGATCCTATTTCTCCTTGTGTATCCTCAGACCAGCAATTCAAACACTATAAATATCAGTGTCTTCCTCCTTACAATTGACTGCACAATGTGGTTGTAAGATTTGAATCAACTGAAGCCTAGTATATCCAAGACAGAGATAAGTCTACATAGATAATAGCTACTGTTAAGACCCAGTCACCCAACATTTGTTTAGTCTAGATGAAACTCTTTTGGAGCCTAAAATGATCCTCAATAAGAAATAGATGGTGATCAAAAATGTTTTAGTATTAATGCATCTAATTGCTTTTTACTAATATCACATTGACAAATTCAGTCACTGTTCAAACCTCTTTCTTGAATATCAATTTCTTGATTTAAGTAATGAAACATTCTTCCAACATTCTTGTCTAGACTACCAGTATTTTCACAGGAAATACTTCTTTCCCACCTCTTAAGTATTACTAGCTTTTCTTCAGTATCCCATTGAAATATTTTACTTACTTATGAAAGAGAGAGAAAGAAAGAGAGAGAAAGAGAGAACATGCATGCCAATGCTCACAGTTAGAAATCAGGAGACAATTTTCAGAAGTCGTTTCTCTCTTTCCACCATGTGGACTTCCAGGGATTGAACTCGGTTCGCCATGTTTCCAAGCTACATCACTGACTCCTGCAGCATCTTCTAGAAGATACTCCTTCTCTATGTCCCTTCTCTTTCACCAGTCAGCTCATGCTGCTGATGAAGGTTTTGCAGTTTGTGAACTATGCTGCCAACACAGAATGGGGGAGAATGGAAACAGACACCAATTTATTCTCTAGTATCAGGATTTACCTAAAGAGTGGAATTTTCCTCCCAAATTTACATAAAAACATTCCATATGCCAGCAACTGTTCTCATCTGAGTGATATGCACAAATACATGCACGCAGATAGGCATTTCACACACATGGTACAAATATAAGCTTAATTATGAAATACAGGCATTTTACATACATGGTATAGATCTTTAAGGAAACCCAAGCACTGAATTGTAGTAGAACTTTGTGTCTTGACAATTCAAGCTCCACCTGACCTAAACCAACTTCTTCCCCTTACTCCACATTATCTCAGTATTTTCCATTCGTGACACAACTACCCTGAGTAAGGCAAGTTAAGAGAGACCATTTACTTAGACTCCCAGTTCAAGGGTACAGAACATCAAAATGAGGAAGACAAAACAGCAGATGCTTGAAATAGCTGGCCACATGCTCTCCGTGCTCAGGAAGCAGGCAGCAACAGATACCTATGCTCAGCTTGCTTTCTCCAAGAAAGCCCAGGAATAGTGTGCCACCCACAATGGGCGGGTCTTCTGCGTCAGTTACCCTGATCAGAAGAACTCCACACTGGCATGCCCAGAGAACTTCTGCTGAGTCTTCATCCTCTCCAGCTGACAATTAGCACTAACCATCACATTTACCCAGCTGAACAATTCCATCCATGCCCCCTTTTCTCTCTGGATAGACTCTATAGCCACCAAAGGGTTTCAACTAGAAATTTGAGGACCACATTTCTCCCTTCTTGCTCTCTCATTTGCAACCTCCAACTGCCATAGACTGCTATCATGTGCTTTCCCCAGCCCATGGTGATACAAAGGTAGTTAGTAAGATTATGTTGTCATTCGCTTTTCTCATCTGTGCATTCTTTTCCATTATCAGCTTTGCCTAATTGTTACCACCTTCTTAAGCATAGTTTGTTACTTGCTTGATTACATTTTGTTTTATTTTAATTTCTAAGTTGATATGCTTTCTACTCTTCTAGGATTGACTCTATTTTTATTATTCAAAATTTATGAGTTGGATATTAACACATCACCTCTCAGTCCCTACCCAAACATTCCTTTAGCTACATTGTAAAACAGAGTTTTAGGGAATTTACATTGTCGCTAAGCTCAAAGTATTTCCAACTGTTTCTTTTATCAACTTGAAATTATTTTGAAGTATGTTTTTATGTTTGCATATGCATAATACTTTAAACAATACTTTTATTAGCAATTTTTAATATTTAAATACGCAAATGCTAGCTGTATGTTTATAAAATTCACTGAAGTTTTTTAAGTGAGAAATAATGCAGTCATTGTCTGATGAATTCACTCAACAAATAGTCCTTGAGTATCATTTGTGAGCCATGCTTAAGAGAGCAATAACAATATAACACTGACATAGTACTTCATAAGTTAGATATGAAGTTAAGTAATAAAGTAAAGATTAATCGCTCAGTCTAAATCTTGTTCTTAAGGAACCAAGTACAGTAGCTCATAATTGCAAACCCAACATACAAGATCCTGAAGAAAGAGGAGTTTCATAAGTTTGAAGACAGCCTAGGCTACATAGTATAGTGAGTCCCACATCAACTTGAGCAAGACTGAAACCTTCTTTCAATATCTTCTTCCCCCAAGCAGACTAAATAATACTCACTGTGGCACTATTCTCTGTGCTTCCAGAATATTCTACTATCTGACAGTATAAGAGGTGATGGCTAACCAATTCAGATGCAGAGTCAATTTCAGTTTTCTCCATCTCTGTTTATTCATAAGAATCTGAGCAATTGTGTTAAATAAGCAATGTGACTGGCTTGTTCATATTGTTAAAACATATTCGTGAGCTGTTAAAAAAATAAACTCCATCATCTTATTCTGAAGTTCTCATTGACCACAAAAAAAATTTGAAAGTAATTTTCTTTTGTTTCACGAGAAAACTGAAACATGAAACCCCTCAGCATAGTTATAATCCAGAAATCATGAGAGGTACTATGCTAGACATTACGAAGATTAGCTACATTTCCCTCCAAAACACCAGCTTCTAAAGTTGAGTCATTTGTCCAAGTTCAGGAAGATTCATCCTAATTGAAAAAAGTGGGTATTCACAAACTCTGCTTCAGGAATTCAAGCAGTAACTCATCATGAAAGCAGAACGGCAGCTTTGCTCGCATTTTGAGCAAGAACTGGATCTTCATCAATATGTCAGTAAATTATATGTGAGGTTGAAACTGAAACACAGCTGCCAAGTTTCCTGGAGAACTTTATCACTATTTTAAAGGAACTAAATTAAATTGCAGCTGCTGTACAATATCCTCCGATTCCCCCACAATAATGTGCTTTTTCTCCAATTACAATAAAGACATATCCCAATGGGTTTTCTTTTCTTTGTGGGCCATATAGAAGGCCTGCATTTTTGTTTTATGCCTTAGATAATTCAAAATGAGTCATACAACAAATAGTTCCTTTCTCCATAACCTAAGAGCTTTATTTTTAAGTATTCATATTACTTCTGTTTCAAATAGAATCTGGAAACATTTGGGCAGAGTGTAGAAAACATCTCTCAGCTTCTCTCTTTTATCTTAAAAGTGTGGAAAATGCAATCCAGAACTTCAGAGACTCTATATCATCCACATAGAACTAAGCCAGCCTAATCTCCCCCCATCCTGAAGCTCAGGGACATTTGCGGAAGAGGGGGCGGTAAGATTGTAAGAGCAAAAGGATGGGGGGAGCAATGATTTGAAGAGTCTCCACACTAGATAGGGCTGAAGCAATCATAATGGGACTTTGCATGCCCTGCGCCATGTCCGTCACACTATTGACCTCACAAAGTCTAACATCGGCTAAAGGCACCAAGATCCTTGAAGGCAAGGGATTGATGGCCACAGTAGTGTTCCTATGCTTAAGGGGAACACGAGAAAGGGTTCAGGGAAATGCCACTGGGTCCTTTTACGTCATCGGAAAGGGGGACCAAGAAGAGAGAGTTAGGCATACACAATAAAGGACTCTCTGGGAATTGGGAGGGAGGCACTGGGAGATGGGGAGGGAGCGAGGGGGAGCAGGAGGTTTCGGGGGGAGGAGGAGGGGGGGAGGGAATTGGTCTACCTATTAAGTTTGTATGAGCGGAAATAATAATAAAAAATGTTTAAAAAAAGTGTGGAAAATGCCAAGAAATGGGTATTATTTTCCTTTTAGTGGACAATTATCCTTTGAAATTACTGTTATAAGAATATGTTCATTATTTTAAATATCAAATAGTGCAGAACAACATGAAATAAGCAGGATTGCTTATTCTCCTTTCAACAGCCTATGGTCCTACTAAAGGCAGCCCTGGTTAAGACTTTTTGCATAAAATACCAAATGTAGACAAGTTTGCATAAGTTGTGTGATTTTTTTTTTTTACTAATTATTATCTTACTAAATACTACTAGATTTTTAAGGCAAAATTTCTGGGCTGATGAGAGTATTTTTAAATGGATTATTCCATTGAATAGCAAGGTTGTGGCTTCTTTAGTCAATTTGTATTGATGAACACCTAGCTATTTCTAGGATTTAAAAAAAAAATTCATGTTCGACTTCTTGATAGAGTCTCCCAAGGTGGTTGAAGCTGGTTTCTGGCTTAGAACTCACTGTGGTATCCAGCCAAGCCTCAAATTCTCTGACACTTTATAATTTATGCTTTTCTTTTTGTCTCTGGCCAGGGGGTGACATACAGTACCCCTGTATGCAGCTTGTATGCAGGATGGAGTGAAGGGCATTGCAGGAGCAGCAAAACTGCAAAAGAAAATCAACAAACCATAATCCAGAACTTCAGAGACTCTATATCAACCACCTAGAACTAGGCCAGCCTAATCACTCCCCATCCTGAAGCTCAGGGACATTTGCGGAAGAGGGGGCGGTAAGATTGTAAGAGCAAAAGGATGGGAGGAGCAATGATATGCAAGATACTGCACACAAGTTAGGGCCGAAGAAATCACAATTGGACTTTGCATGCCCGGCACAATGTCCAACACACTATTGACCTCACAAAGTCTAGCATTTGCTAAAGGCACCAAGATCCTTGGAGGCAAGGGATTGACAGCCACAGTAGTGTTCCTATGCTTAAGGGAAACACAGAAAAGGGTTCAGGGAAATGCCACTGGGTCCTTGTACGTCATCGGAGAGGAGAGCCCAGAGGAGAGACTGGCAGGCACATTAAAGGATTCTCCGGGGATTGGGGAGGGAGGCACTGGGGGATGGGGAGGGAGGGGTGAGGGGTGGGGAAACAGGGGGGTCGGGGGAAGGAGGAGGGAGGGAGGGAGGGAACTGGTGTACCTACTAAGTTTGTATGAGCGGAAATAATAATAAAAATGTTTAAAAATAATTTATGCTTTTATTCCTACAAACAATGATGACTTCATCTTTCATTTTCACAAGTTATGGCTGATTTTGCTGATACAGTAAGTAGGGGAACATAAACTCTAATATGTGCTCTTCTTTATTTGCTAGTTCTGATATCTTAAGTAAGCTTGATCTCTTGCTTTTATCCATTTTGTGCAATCATCATTCAAATCTCTCGATTATATGAGGACTTGTCACACATTTCATGAAGTTTCCATCTAAGCTACTAGTAAAACTGAAATAAAGTCAAGACAACTGAAGTAAATGTCTTCCACATAAATTTAGAGTTACAAAGATACCCACATACAAATGAAATGTCTCTAATTTTTTTTTCCCACACTGCTTTGCAAAATTGATGATGAAGGCAATTTTTGAAATGTTAAACGCTGTGTTGAAGCTATGTCCCAACCATTAACTGGCTACATGACTAAAGAAATTAATTTTGTGAAATCTGTTTTATTTGGAAAACAAATATGAATAGTTATGCAGCTTGTATTATATACTATGGAGACAGCAAGGAATTACAGAAGATCCCCAAGTATATCCCATAGCACAGGGCTTAGTGCACTCTAATTTCTATAAGATAAATTACTATTTTCTTTCTTTTTCATTCTGATGTATGTGTGGGTGTTGGTGTGTATTAGGGTACACTTGTGAGGTGGTGCATAAATATGTTGTGCATACAGTGGAGGCCTAAGGTTGATACTGAGAACCACTTTTAATCTCTTTTTCTAATGATTCTTTTGAGATGGTGATTCCAGTTGAACCCAGAGCTCACTGGTAAGGCTCGTGTGGCAAGCCAGCCTGCTCAGACTATTCCTCTCAAGGCATGGATCACACGAGGGCCGTTCCACCCCCCAGCCTTTATGAAATCTAAGGATCCAAACTCTGGTCCTTTCTCTTCAGCGGCAAGTGTTCTAACTTCTGAGCCATCTTTTAGCCCGAGAGCTGAGTTTCCTCTGGAACCTGGAACTCAGATCCCAGTATTCCCTCCCACACACATACCACAAACAAAATGTCAGATGTGCGTTGTCGTCTCCTATAATTCTAGTCTTAGAAAGTGGAACCTGGTAATCACCAGAGTAAAGCGGGCTAGTCAGAGGATCCCTGTCTACGAGCTTTTGGGTTGAATTGAGGTCCTCTTTCAAAAGAACACGGTGAAAGCAATGAAGGATGATTTCCAATATCAACTTAGGGATTCAACACTCACACACATGCACATACACACACACACACACTGATCTATATTGCATATACTCTTAGGAAAGTCATTTAAAATTGCAGAACACATTATTTATTTAATGTGTGCATGTGTGCATGTGTGTGTGTGTTTGTGTGTGTGTGTGTATCGGAGGGCACTGTATGTCCCTGTGGAGGACCAAAGATGACTTCAGGAATCATTCTGGATTGCTTCTACCTCCTTCTTGCTTAGCTCTGGGATTTCCCAGGCTCTGCCCACCAGGGCCAGAAGTGCAGTCTGCTGCAGTTTCCACCTGGCATTTTTTACATGGCACCTAGGATCCAAACTCAGGACTTTCTTGCGAGACAGTCTTAATCCCTGAGCCATCTTTCCAGCCAAGTAGAACACATTCTTAGAGCCAAATTATCTACATGAAAATTAGACTGAGGGCATGAAAAAGGTAAGTTTTCCCCCCATGTTGCTAACATTCAAAATCTAGTATCATATTTGACTCAGAGCAGTAGTTGAAGTCACACTCTAAATGGATCTTAAGGCACAAGGAGAAGAAAGTGCTGAGCGATTGAATTGCCCCATTATTCAACACAATTCAATTCTGTATTTCTTGGATGTCTGGTATTACTCTGACACTATTTAAAACCCACTCATGCATACTTCAGTCCATTTCCTCCAGAATAATTTGAAAAATATAAAATTCATCCCGAGTTGAGGTCTTCTACTAACACATTTTAAAACATATGAGCCAGATTCTCTTCAAGGTGTTGGGCATGAGCCACATGTCAGAAATCTGTAAGGGTAAATTGGTCAAGCATCTCAAAATGTTTATAATTTGTACAATTTGAAACAACAAACTCTTACGAGAAGGTAAAAGGTTGGCACATCTTGGATGCCGTGACACACCATTGTCATCCTGAGAACTATACAGGTGAGTTGTTAAGCAAGATTGCTGAGAAATCTCACAGTATTTTAAGAAAGTTTGTGGTTTTGTGTTGGGTCACATTAACAGCTACCCTTGGCTATATGCAACCAGGAAGCTGTGGGATGGGCGTGCCTGCAACTATCACACTGCTACCATGGCCACTGAAACAAAGTTTCAAAATGCACATGTTGTCGAGGATGCTGTCACGTGTGTGATTATTTATCTAACAGCACCAGGAGCAGGAAGCTGAGTGTGAGCGGTCAGCTACAGAACAGCCTGGTGTTGATCAAGAGACCTTGTTGGCTGTAATCTTAGCAGTTTAGTGATCCAGACGCCAAGGGGAACTCAGATACTGGCAGCGAAAGGGCAGCAGAACAAAGGGAAGGTTCCAAACTCCACAGCAAGGAGGATGTGCCCAGATGTAAACATGGTGTGACCCAGTGTTCCTATAAAGTTGGTCTTGGAAGTATGTCTTTCCCAGCAAGGCCTTCTATTAAGAGCTGTAGATAATAGCCAAGCGCAAGCTGTATATGACTCGCTCTTGAGAGGGATGAAATAGCATCATAAATCTATGAGTTTTTCCAACATTGAGAGATTTTTTTTTTCCCATTAACTTTCTACATGTCAAACACCAATGCTCAAAACCTAAACTTGTTCTCTCCTGGAGTTTGCAAATGAATGAAACCACTTGTGATGAGATGGTCAGAATAATTAATGTTCTGTCTAAATACCATGAGGAGCATGTTTGTTTGAGTGAATAAAAGGATTTACCTAGACTCTGGATACCCTAAGTGATAATTTGAGAGAGTGTGAAGGGATAGGAGTCAGCCAAGAGTAGAAGTAGAAACTGTGGCAAAAAGACCCTGGGGTGATAGACATGAAGAACAATTCTACGACTTAAAAGCTGTTTTACAGAAGTAGGGCTTTTCAAAGTTCTAAAGGTAGTAACCAGCCCTACCACAGCCCAATGAATGGAAAACAGAGTGAACATATTGGATTACTACAACTCAAGGAGTTCGTCATGTGCCAAGACATTAGCAGTGATCATGTTGATAATAGCAATGAATACTGTTGTCATTTTTGTGTACTTGACATATGTCAAATCTTACCGTTGCATTATAAAAATTGAAATACTACCCATTTACTAAGGAAACTTACCTGAAAATCAATTTGAAATTGGTTTATACTTCATATTATTACTTGAAGAAATTTCTAAAAAGAAACAAATATTAATGTTTGGCCCTCATTACTAATAATAAGGAACTTGTTTGAATATTCTGTCTAGAATCTTAAATATGCCTCAAAACAATAAATTGACTCTGTTCAGCAAACAAGTCAATGTTATTGAATCTATTTTAAAAAGCATATATATATGTATATATATATGAATGTGTGTATGTATGTTTACTCTTATATTCTTCATGTGAGAATTAATAAAATACCAAAAGAAAAACCCGACAGAGCACTCAGACTTATTAAGAGACACCTTTGACCACTAGTTATACAATTTTTCATGAAGGATTTTTCTTTATGTATATAAAAGCAAAATGCCTGGAGCAATAAAAATTTGCCTTGAGGGTGAGTTACTGAAGCCCTGGTTAACTAAATTTCAATTACTCTGGGCTTTGAACGAAGTTGAATTTCACATCGCTGTGCTCTGCTTTTAAGAGAAAGGCTGTAGACACAAAACAAGTTGAGAATGATTATTTTCAGTTTTCAGTTTTCAAGCAAATTTAAAATTCTCAAGAAACATTTATTTTGCTTGGTACATTTGTCATGTACAAGATATTTTGCTGCATAAGATGAAGACCCAGATAATAAAAGACTTATTCTCTATCCACAGGAAACTTATGGTTGAGAGCTTCTATATCTAACCATGGTGGAACAGTATGGACTGAATTTACCTTCAAATCCAAAAAGGTCCAGGGAACAAAATGCCACATGATGTGACAAATTTTGGACACTGGTCATAAGAGAATGAACAGTGAGAAATGACAAATACAACAGGTGATTCCTCACCATACTCTTTTGAGATGGTATTGGGAAGCAAGCCAGACTTCGTGTATACAGGAAACTTTCCTGAGAATGGGAAGAGACCAAGTTTGCTGTGGGACATGGTGCCGGAGCAGAAGGATCACAAAGAGGGTTCTTCAGATACATTGGACTTCAAAATTAAACACGTCTGCTCTTGAAAACACAGGAAGACGTTTAACAGGCAAGACAAAAGCTAAGGAAAATAATTGTAAAATATGTATCTGAAAAAAGAATTGAATCTAGAATAAATATTTTTTTAAATTCACTAGTAAAATATCTTTTAAAAATAAGCTGGGGGCTGGAGAGATGGCCCAGGCAGAAATGATGGAGGCCTGCACTTCTAACCATGGTGGGTGGACCCTGGGAAAACCCAGAGAGAAGCAAAAAGGAAGTAGAAGCAATCCAGGATGATTCCCAGTGTTACCCTTGGTCCTCCACAGAGACCCACAGTGCCCTCTGATACACACACACACACACACACACACACACACACACACACACACACGCCCAAAATAAATAAAGTTAAAAAAATAAGCTGGGTGTGCATTCCTGTGACCTCAGCAGTTGGAAGGTAGAAACAGGAGGATCAGGAAATCAAGATCATCTTCAGATACATAGTTCAAGGCCACCTGGGTTATATAACTTCCTATCACAAAACACAAGCGAAATATTCAAACTGATAATTTACTGAAACCTATGAATGGAACATAAGCACTTATAAGAGATGGCCTTCATCATTAGGCTGTGCAGAAATGCAAATTTAAAATAGCAGTGAGATTCTACTATGCTCGGAACTGGTGAGGCTAAAGGCCAACCATAAGATATCGATGTGGTGGCATTTTATATCGATATTGGGAATATAAAATTGTAACAAGCACTTTGGAAAACAGATTTAAAGATCATTAAACATACACTGACCACACGATGTAAACATTGCTCTCCTGGGAATTCACCCTTCGAAAATGCAAGCATGTATTCATGTAAATATTTGTGCTTGAAAATTTATAGCAGTTTGCTTACTTACAGCTCCAAACTATAATCAAATCAAGTACCAGATGGATACATAAGCAAAAAGAGACTTATACATATGAGGAAGAGTTTTATTTTTTAAAAAAATCCTGGTTGGTGGGCAAATATTACACAAGAAAGGAAAATTCGTTAGAGAAAAGAAGTGGGATGACCGTTAATTGAAAATCTGTTTATGAAGTAATTTGTACAGCAGTGCAATGTGTCAATTCATCTATATCCCAGAGTAACTGTAGACTAAGAATTAGTCTTCCACCCTTTCTGGTTTATATTTGTCTCTAGCTAAAGGGGATCTTACTTCCTTTGAAACTACATATGCTTTGAGTGGGGAGAGCATTCTTGTAATTAACTGTTACATCTTGAAAGGGCACATCAGACCAAGTGCCTGAACTTCCACCTCCTCTGGCCTCAGTGACCCATAGGGGTTTTCCTGGATTGTTGGGTAAAAGACATTCACTGTTCCTCCAAGGATTAAAATCAAACTATATACACCAATGGTCACCTTTCTTCTGTTTCTGGAAGATATTCCTGAGTCTCAAACCGAAGTCCACAAGGACTGTCAGCCTAAAGGTGAAAGGTTTCTGCAGAAGAGACCTGTGGAATTACTTCATCCTCTGATCCAACCAGACTAAGTCCAGACTACACCTTATTTCTATCGTTACAAAATTAATGCATCATTTCTTTTTCTCCTTTGTAATTTTCCTTGAGTTGTATTTATGCAATTCTAAGTCATTGAGTCAGAGATTTAGCAATGATTGCAGAAAAGTTTCCGATTAGTGGCTAAACAATGTTTTAACTCTTCTTTGTGATTCTTTTTGCTTCTCACTACAAATACTATAGCTATTATTTCTAAATAATGGTTGGAGATGAAACTCAGTGATGATATTCCACTTAGCATGTGAAAAATCCCTGGTTTAAGCCTCAGAACTGTATACTATACTTACTAATGAAAAATTATTAATGTAAAAGTTATTCAACAATGATCAAGAAAATTGTTAAACTAACTACTCGAAATGTCCTTGATTTCATTTTTAAAAAAATACCATTCAACTGATTCCCATTTGTAGTCATTAGATTCCTGAGAGCTTATCATGAATCTAATTATATTCTAGAGTGCTAAGCTTACAATGATAAATATTTCAGATATGGGTTGAATTGTTCTGCATTTCTGCTAAAGACAACATACTATTCCTATTGGAAGAAATAATCATTTCTATCCCTTCCTGTCAGTTGACAGAAACTGGCTGATTCACAACATCGTCTGCTTCACAACACCTCTATTTCATTATCTAGCCGTGATTGACAGTACAAAATGTGCACCTAAGTTAAGGATGGAAATTTTTCAACTGTCTATTAAACGGGAGCCTGGCATGAAAAGTGTAAATAAGAGTTTTTGTGAGAAATTTCTGTGAGAAAAGCATTTATGTTGAGATAATAAGTGTAAAGGATGCCCGAGGTTAAAGCTATTGCCGAAGCAAGACATTTGTAAGGGGAAATTATAAGGGTGAAAGAAAACGTGATGAGGGAGGGGACACTAGTCCAGGAGGGAGAGAAAAGCTAAACAGATTCACAGAGAGAAGCGGAGATGTCATGAGAGAAAGGAAGGGAAGCAGAAAGGAAGGTGCCCCTTGACGTGGCCGTGACTTCCGCCTTTGTACGGTTCCGTACTGTCTGTACAACTTACAGTATTTAAAGATCATTCTTCCTTACGACTAAACAAACCCAATTCAGGCTACATGATAGATGCTGGAAACAGGAAAAAGTAAATTGTGGTGATATAAGTAAAGATATAAAGCAAAAGGTATAAAGATAAAAGCAAAGAACCTTTTGTGAGCTCAGTCAGCATTGTGACCTAAGGAATCAGAGCTCTGTAAGGAGTGATAGAGACCCAAGAAAGTCATCACTGAGGACTTCAACCTTTCAGAATCTACCTTCAGTTGCCCTATGTGGTAAGACTTTAATATCTAAGGCCAGATTCCACTAGGTCTTAACCTGGGACTCATTTTCTTGCAAATGAGCAAAGAAAAAATTTTAATGACCAAGTCTTGGGGGCTATCTCATCAGAAATTTACTGCACTAGACATTTGAATGTTCATAGATCTGTAAATTCTGCTTTTCTGTGAACTTTTCCAGGATGAATGTCAAATATGGTGTGTGGCAAAAGAATAAACTGAAACAAAGGAATAAACTGAGACAACACACTGTCAATAAACTGTAACGTTGTAGTGGACAAGTGAGCCTATTCTAAAGACTATGTCTCCCAAAGGTCGTTGGGCCATTAACCTCAGCTGAATTATTGATATACCACAGTGCCTATTTAAAATTCTGTAAGAAGCCTTTCCATTTGAGCTCCACATCTTATGCTGCCTTCCCTTTCACCCACAGACACTCCAGGGAGGACTTGATTGAAAATGTACCTGGTCCTTTGGCGTAGCATGGGGAGGGATTCAACGGCTGACTATTCTTCTACACAGCAGTTTGGATGAAATATAGATTGGTTTTCTCAAACCTATACCAGTTCCTGAACAGGATTTTTCTGTGCTAAATCAGAGGATATTCTCATGTGAGGCTATGCATGTGAGCATGTACACCAGGCAACAACTCTCTGTTGCCATGGTATCAAATATACTGGACAAAGGAAGAAATGCATTTGCACTTGCTTTTCCAACAAATGTTTCTAAGGCTCTTATGTAACTTGAGCATCAAGTTATAATAAAATAAGGAAAAATAATAGAAGAATAAACAGTCTCTCCAGATACTTCTTTGTCTCTGCATTCGTACTTTAAGAACAAAATGTCTGCTTAATGTTATGCTTTACTTTTGTGTGTGCACTTCCTGTAAGTAGTACTAACTACAGTGCTTAAATTTATACACTTTTTGTTCTACAGGTATATACTTCCTAATTGAACTGAAACACTCATTCCTGGCTCTTTAGACTCAGGAATTAGATGAAATTTACAAGGCTCAGGAAGTAAGTGAAATTCACAGATCTCAGGAAGTTCCTGAAACCTGCAAGATTCACAGGGCCCCTCCCCCAAGGTTACATAAAACAGTAGAAGAGTCACAGTTGCTAAGGAGAGGAGACTCTGCCTGGCTCAGTTCCCTGCAAGGAGTGCAGGGAGCTTTAGGAATAGAAGTTTCCTGAGTCATAATCTGTGCTGGAGTGGACTTTTTGGTAATGCAGCTGCTTACTCTTGTAACTAACTCAAATAAACTCACTGATTCAAGAAGCTACACTTGGGTAAGATTTTCTTTTACCGACCTGTCATCAGCCCAGTCTCTGGCGAATAGACATTTTGTTCATATCTCAAGTGAAACAAGATCCACAAATTTTCATGGTCCCATGCCTAGAACTGTGGGGCTAAAGAATGAAATTGAGTTACACAAAAGCACTAAAAGTATGCTGCTTTGCACCCGAAATTTATATATATTGGTGCATATGTAAGGAAAAGTCATCCTATAAGAATAATCCTTTCCTGATAAAAAAGACATGCCCCATGATGTCTGAGCCATGAGTTCTTGGGTTAGCTAAAGAAGAGGTATTCAAACTTACACTTTAAGGGAAGCATTGTTCTTACCAAGAGATGATACAGGAAGATTCAGACATTCAAGTGATTCAGATTGGGACAGGAAGTTTCTTTCAGAAGGGACAAATTAATGATTTTTAACCCCTAATTTTATCTAAAGCATAAACAGCACCAAGAGGCAAGTGTTAGGAGAAAGGGAAGCATGACAGCATTGGTGGTGGAGATATTAGCATTTGGGTACCTCCTGTGTTATGCCTCCTTGATTTCTGTTATTCTATAAAACTAAACACAATAACTAATGGATGAATTATCAGCACTTACTTAGATTACTAATAATCATGGTAACAATTATATATTTCAGGATTATCCAAACCGAAGGGAAAAGAAGCTTCAATTTGGGAGTTACTATGTCAATCAAAAGAAAGTTTTCATTCTTCTTTTGATTAAACTAAATTATGAGGAATAAAATTGTCCACATTCCCTGGTCTCAAGGAATGAATATATACTATAAAAAGGAAACTGTTGTATTTGGGAGAATTTAAAAGCTCAACTAAGAATAAACTTTTAAAGCATGAACTTGTAATGAGAGGTCAATAAATATGAATGTTCTGCATGGCTCATTCATTCCTGAGTCAGCGAAACTCCAGCTCAGACCTGTCAGGGAAGCATGTGCCTGTACGCTCTTCAGTAGTGCTGACCAGCTAATTCATGGTCTCCACATCTCATTAGAGATGGTTAATGATTCGGAATACCACCTCTCAGCATCTTGGATCATTTCTCTCAGACATATTTCATTTTATATCTATCAGATGGTCAGGAATTTTTTTTTTTTGGTAATGCAGTTGGTGACCTCAAATTCACTTCTAAAAGGCACCATGCTTTCTCTTGCCATGAAAGGACAATCAAGGAAAAGAGAATAGAATTCCCTATGTGCACTGTCTCTTGCTTTCCTTTAATGGCTCTCAATTAACGCTGAAAACTCTCACATGCATTTCATTCTAGGGATTTTTGAATGTATTCAGCTTGAGATCTTAAGAACATTAGGAATTGTTCTACCCTTCTATTTTTATTTTATACATTTTAAAATCAATGACCATTTAACAAAATCCTATGTCATAAACCCAAATATCCTGGGTAGCTGTTTTATTGTCAACTCAACAAACATTAATTTGTTGACCGATCTCATCTACCCAGCATTTTTTCCTGACCCACTCACAGTCTAGTGGGAAAAATGGACAGTTTAGATAGAATGTGAGCAGAACTTCTCTAAATTATATGTGTTTAAGGAGATATGCTGATAAGAAAATAGCAACATCTCTAGATCTGGTAAGAACTATCTGGTAAGATAGTTCAGTGACTATCCCAAGCTTTGAAATCTGTGACTTAGGCTTTCTAACCAGGCTAATTCTTATAGTAGCCATGTATGGTGCTTCTCAGTGTTCCCATTTTTAAATCACAGGAACTAGAAACAGAAAAAATAAGCAACAAACTCATGGTCAAAGAGACAATGTTTGGAGCTAATGCCTGCCACTTCCAAAGTCTGAATCTTTCTATTATATTATGCTTCTGAGAAATTTTCCTTAATACTTATTTCCAATATTTCCATGGATGTAGCTGTTAAAAATTATAACTAGATGCATAGAGAAAGCCAGTGACTCCAACACTTCAGTAATTTTTCTTTATTTATTCAGTGCACATGCATGCACATACGTGTGTGTGTGTGTGTGTGTGTGTTTATCAGAGGCCACTGTATATCCTTGTGGAGGCCCAAGGGTGACTTTGGGAATCATCCTGGATTGCTTCTATCTCCTTTTTGTTTTGTTCTGGGATTTTCTAGGCTCTGCTCACCATGGCTGGTGAGTTGCCATGGTTTCTGCCTGGAGTTTTTATGTGGGACCTGGTATCCGAACTCAGGACCTTCTGTTTGTTAGGCAGAGTCTTTACCCTTGCGCCATCTCTCCAGCCCACTTCAGCAATTTTAAAACTCCATGATAACACTTTCTGAGATGTCATGCTACTGGCCAATTTTCAAAACTGGGGTAGAGTAGTGAATGTGTAAGGAATTTCTTAAAAGTCAAAATCATCTTTACATCATGGAAAAAAACATGGACTTTGGAATCACAGTGATGTGGTTTTAAAATTCAGTTTGTCATCTCATTTACTCTCATGAGTTTTAAAACCCTGTATGTCCAGTTTTTTCAAATGTAAAAAATACAACTGTGCTCTCTTACCTCAGAAGACTGGGATAGGGGAAGAATTAGATTAGGCTTGTAGTATGAAGTGGCCTACCACAATGGCCACGTAATAAAGGCTCATATCTTCAATGGGGTCAACTCATAAAATAAGAAGCTACTGAAGACAGGATATGCCAAGATGGTGAAAGAAACGCCTTTTAAGTAATGATCAAACCCCTTAGAAATACAGTGGGCATTCCTAGAACAAGCTGTTATTGGGTCTAGATGCCTCATTATATAAAATTGGATAGAACATTTACAGACGTCTCTCTTAGTAAGAGAGACTTCATTCGGCACGCACATCAGCTCAGAAAGCTAATAGACAGAGAAAGCTGAATTTGGAGACCAAGTTTGAAGATTATACCAAGCCAATCTGGAGCTCGCATAGGTAAATAAGCAAGAACAACCAATGTCACCCTTTGATACACTAGAGCTCAGTGTACATTAACTGAATTCTCGCAGTTTAATTTCATCAGCTTTGAGAAGGGCAAATGTCAGCCAGTGGATGCAGACATTGAGCAGAACTAAAATGCTGATACAGGGTTTCCATCCCTTCTAGCACTGAATATTAAATAGCAAGGTGTTTGGCTCCTTTATCTGTCCCAATAGCAGGAGGAACGTCATGATTTCATCAACACAGGTTCCTGTATGCCTTTGACAGAATCAAAAACAGACTTGGAGACTGAAAAACGCATTTTGCAGACTGAAAAATGCCTTTTCCACATTGCAAAAAAAAGTCTTTTCACAATAGCCTGTTAATAAAAATGTGCACAGTTTCAGAAGTTCATATGCAGACATGGCCAAGATGATTAAAAGAAGCTTAGAGAATGAAAACAGTGTCTTTAAATATTTAAATGATCCAATGAAAATTAAAAATAGATTTCCTTTCAATGAAAGGTTTTAAATTGAACCCATAAACCATGTTTGATTTCTAAAGCTAGCAGAAATGCATGTTAAGTACTAAAGATGTTTTACACGAAAATGCGTATTCAATAAAAAATAGATGAATCATGTTTATATGTGGTTTCCAATTTGTTTTGTAGGAGTCAAGCTGCTATTGGGAGTGCAAGCAAACTTTCTCAAGTTTTCAAAAATCAATGAGCAACAGCAAGTTCTATCAATTTTAGAAAAGAAGGAAACCGGTTTCAATATATTATCTGTCTAGGTACAATCAGTTTTAAGAACAAACCAATAAATAATTTCTAGCATTACCCTATAGTTAGTTTTATTTCAGATGTTGTTAGTACTATAGGAGAAACTGAATGAGCGAGTTCTTATACTCCAAGCTTCGGACAGGAAGACAACACTTTGGATAGAAAGGAGGCATTGGAACCAAGGGGAAATTTTTAGAAACAACTCTTGTAACATACACAAATCATAAATAAAAAAAACAGAGTGGTGATAGCTCTATAAGAATGTAGATTCTGGGCTGGAGAGATGGTTCAGGGGTTAAGCCTCTGTCTCTCAGGCTGAAGGTCCTGAGTTCAGACCCCTGATCCCACGTAAAAACCTCAGGCAGAAATGGCAGTGGCCAGGACTTCCAGTCCTGGAAGGGGACTCTGGGAAACTCTAGAGCAAAGTAAACAGGAGTTCAAAGCAATCCAGGGTGATTCCCAAAGTCACCCTTGGGCCTCCACAGGCACACGCAGTGTCCTTCGACACAAACACACACACAGAGAAGCACATGCAGAAAAAAAAAGAGAAATGTAGTTTCTACAGATTCCATTCAAAGAAGGCCATCTGACTCCTCACTAGTCCTTAGCAGTGTGATGTGACCACTTGGTATAGTCATAAGATGCTTGGACTCATTATGTTTGTATGAGAAGAAAAATAAATAAACTTTAAAAAAAGCAAAAAAAAAAAAAAAGATGCTTGGACTCAATGAGAAAGGGGTGTCCACTGTGTGAGGACACAGAAAGCACTGGCTCCAGGTGTGCCTACTAACCTTTGACATTGCTACGTGACAATGTCATCTACAACGTCATTCGTGAACCTCACATTCAAGTCACCAAATACCTGCAAAGAAAACCTATAAGTAGGTTTATGATACGTTGTTGTGTAGCGTTTATAGCTATCTATCTTTAGCTGCATGTTGGAAATGTCTGAAACCTTAGATATCTAACTTTCTTTTAAAATTAGCCTCTTTTCCTGTTGCTACTAACACAATATCACAAAGAAAAAAGACTTCTTATGGATAGTGGCTTTGGAAGACCAAAGTTACAATTCAGCCATGAGGGACCAGGGACTGGTTTTAACTTTTTTGGGGTGGCATATCAAGGTGGTAAAAGGCATCACATGGAGGGAGACAGGTTTTGTGAAAGTTCTTGCCAAACTGGCTGGTACCAGACCCATTGCTAAGATAGCATTTGCCTGTTAACCCATTCATCACATGAATGGGTCCATGCCGTGACCTTATCCGACCATCCTGGTGGATAAGGTCCTAGCATGGCAGAATATTGTTTCAAGGAAACAATTTCTGGAAAAAGGACATGGCACTATTTGAAATAAATAAAGAAAATATGGGAATTGTCAGGTCTTGGTGTTTCTGCCCAGTTCAGGCCTAAAGCCTGCTCCCTGGGAATGTCATAGTAACGCCCATGGGCAGGTGCTAGGAATTCCTTCCTATGTAATTTAAGTTTTGCCTCTGGTAGGAGGAATTCTTCTGGGAACTGGGTGTGCTTTCTACCTGTTCTTAGGTTTTTTGGGACTAGCTTCCTGCTCTCTGATCTAAAGAAAAAGCTTGCTTTTAACTTTAAATTAAATCGCAACTAGAGATTTTATGTCTGGTCACACACAATAAGTAAACTTGTTAGCCAGAATGTATACACTGATTTTAAAGAAATCAGAGAGCAACTTCAAGAGTCTTAAAACATAGGTGGGTAAAATTCCCACCTATGAACTAACTCAGAAATTCTAGAAGTATGAGACTATGCTGTCTGTTCACTAGAACTTTAAAAGGATGTTTGATCCTTCTTGGATTGTAATTTATGCTATCATAGGAGGAATTGTTCTTTCAATAATTGTATTGCTTAAGTGTTTCCTTCAGCACATCTCTCAGCAGCGCTCCATCAACAAGGCCACACTACAGGCGCTTATGGCCCTTGAACATCCAAGCCATGGCCCCCTAGAGACGTGGTTCAAGCTTGGATTGCAGAGATTCTTGAGGCCTTGGTCTAATCTACTATATAGCATATAGCATATAGCTATATAGCATATCCTGACATGCCATCCAGAGGAGAGGACCTTCGAGGACTGGCAGCCAATAACGGGTAAGAGTTCCACATGAGGGTGGTATCCAACCTAAGACAGGCACCAGTCCATTATGCTGAACTCCCTCTGAGGCAGGGTCAACAAGGTCAGAACAAAAGAACTCTGGTTCCCACTGGCTGTCAAAAAGGATGGATATGTAGGCGGAATGGACCAGGCAGACCTGTATTGTCTGAGTTGCATGCAACTTTCCCAAGCTAGAACCTGTTGCCATGCCTGGTTCTGATGTCAGCCCGCCTGATTGAGAGAGCCAACCTGGACAGGACAACAGCAAAAGCTCACGCTGGGATTTATGGGACATTGGGCACATGTATAGGTAATTGTAATGAAAACCATGTTCCTTATTGAAATCTAAAGGAGATCAAATCTCCTCTGTGTATTTTTAACTGGTCTCAAAATGCAGTCTCTGGTAAAACAATGACAAGTGTGTGGGCTCAGCCCCGTGGCTATTTGGTGGAGCATTATAGATCGGCTGGATTTGCCTTTACCCTCAAGCAATGGGTTCTTGAAAAAATGTCCACCCTGAAGATGATTTCTGCTGACTAGGAGAATATGTGTCTGTTTGCAGGTGCATTCTCTACCCCAAAATTTTCTGTATAAAAGTTGTCACAAAGTTTCAAAAAAGAGTCCAGATTCACTCAGTCTAGAGAGTTGTGTGTTTCTGTTCTCCACCTGGTCCAGAC
The DNA here is from genome assembly GCA_023101885.1 of Typhlomys cinereus. Lineage (NCBI taxonomy): Eukaryota > Metazoa > Chordata > Mammalia > Rodentia > Platacanthomyidae > Typhlomys > Typhlomys cinereus. The sequence continues at coordinate 5,292,122 of JALPQD010000035.1, forward strand.
CGCTCTGGCCTGTGGCAGGTCAATTTACACATAGCAATAGAATCCTACCCTTTTAAAAGTTCCACCTCTGGGGACTGGAGAGATGGCTTGGGGGTTAAGCCTTTGCCTCTCAAGCAAAAAGACCTGAGTTTGAATCCCAGATCCCACATAAAAATGCCAGGCAGTCTTTGATAGTATGAACTAAATAAAGTTCAACATGCATAACGGCTCATTCCTGGCACTTTTAAAGGCACGTCATTCTCACAGACAAAATGCAATCATCCCATATAATTAATTCATCTGAGCATCACTGCAAACACAAAGTACAAAGACTTATCTGAGACTCAAGGCAAATGCCTTACTGTGAGCCTGTAAGGTGGGAGCAATTATACCAACCCCAGCATATGGTGTTGGAATAGACACAGAGAACATGCAGGGCCATCACAAAGTGGCAGGAAAGAAGAACCAACCAGTCTACCCTAAGAGGTTTGAAATATAGTAAATAAATAGAAAAATTTGTAGTAAAAAATTTAAATATTAAATTAAGTATTAATAACCATTAATTATTAATGGATAATTAATAGTTGATTTTTATTACTGTTAAATATTAACTTAAAAATAAAATAAATGATATTAAAGCTCCACACCATCATACAGCCACTTCCCTACATCTTTGCTGGACTCGGACTTCATTTCAGCATTTATGGTTTAAGATCTCACAATTCCAGAATCTAAGCAACTGTCCCACTCCTATTTCCTTTTTTTTAAAATGCATTGACCCTGGCAGGAGTAAGGTGAAAGGTTGGGAGCAATTTACAATTATTTCTAATTCTTGCCTAATCTAAATGTATTTGTGTATACGTCAGATCATATACATCACACATACACATCATACAAACACATTAGTGTACATTCAAAATGTGTGGCTTTCTTCCAAGTGTTTTTTACGTGTATGTGTATGTGTGTGTGTGTGTGCATGGTCATTTATGTGCAGATGCATGTGTGTGCACGTGCATGGGAGGTCAGAGGTCATTCTTCCAGAGCCGCTCATCTTTCTATTTGAGATTGGTGTGTCACAGTGACATGGGGTTTGTCAATGAGGCTAGCCAGCTTGACAGGGAGCCTTGGGGGTACACCCACCCTCATCTCTCCAGCACAGGGATTACAAGCAAGAACCACATAGTTTTGCTCATGGATGATACAAATCAAAACCCAGGCCCTCCTGCTTATGTGACAATACCAATTGGTCTCACCCTCCAAGGGATTTCTAACAATGAACTTTTGTTAATTTGATAGAGATTTGAAGCTAATCAAAATATACACATGAAAATTGCTGTTCTAATAGCTGCAGGATAGTTCTTCAAAAAATGACCCTCTTATTGACGATCTTAGAATACTTTGGATGCAGCAAAGTTTAAGTTACATCAAATACCACTTTCTCTCCTATGCATGCTACCCATAAAGTAGACTCACCTTCCACCCAGGTGCATATCAGAACTTTGATTCCCTTTCTGTTGCCTTGACCTTGCACTAGATGACCCTCATCCACTGAACCCGTCACCTAAACCTTCCAGAATCATTGCAATTGCCTTCACTCTCACCATTCTTGCTAAGCTCAGGTCATGCACTTGATAATAATCTAAATGTCTCTCTATCCCCAAGGGATGGTCAGCATATGATCAATTCTCAACTATTATATAACTTTTCCTCAGAGAATTATATATATATATATAAATTTTATATATATACCCACACATACATAATTACAGAAATATATATGTAGTTATGGGAAACAGGGTAAGACTAATGAACCTCAAGTCTTCTATCTTGTCATGTACCTTCCTCCAGGCCTCTCTCTCTCTTTCTCTGTCTCTCTCCCTATCTCCAATAAAATATTTTATTTGCTCCTTATGAAAGAGACAGAAGATGTGTGTGTGTGTGTGTGAGTGTGTGTGTGTGAGTGCACGCGCGTGTGTGTGTGTGTGTGTGTGTGTGTGTGTGTGTGTGTGTGATGCAGTTAGCCTGCATGGTTACTGATAAATCACCATCAAACAGCTTAAGGGAACAAGGGGTTTATTTTTTCTTATGATTGTCCTGTTATAGTTCTCAGTCCAGCTTGACAGGAGAGCTCACACCAGCACCAGGGCCGAGGGAATGGGCCACACCATCTCTACATAACAGCTGAGAGAAGGACGATCCTTACTTGCCAGACTAGCATGTCTGTCCAAATGTGTGTGCAAGGATGCCAATGTTTTCAATCAGCACTCTGTACTTTATTCCAGGACCTAGTTCCACTCACCATGGGCTGGGTCTTCCCCATCAGCTAGATAATCTCCTGCAGGCTTGCTCTGGACATAACCACTAATTCTCTACAAATGTGTTCAGAGCTCAAACCCTCAACTGTTAAATTGACACCTGTGCCTAATTATGACAATAACGATATATATATATTATATATATATAAGCTCTAGCTCTGTTCCTCTAGAGAGCCCTGGCTAATACACACACTAAATTGTGAGATTTCCAATTCACTTCTACATTTATGCAGTGAGGACAAACTTTCCTGGCACACAGTAGGTGTATAGTAGATGTCTACTGAGGGTTTCCATTGGTCAGCCCAATATCCCTACTCTACTCTACCTAATTTTCCAATTACCACTGGGCAGAGATTTCTAAGATTAAATACTCAGACAACTTAAAAATCTAACATCTAACAATTACAAGACAGAGCCAAGCCTAGACAATATTAATGCCAGAAAAGTATGCAGAGAGGAATATATAGTAATGTGGTGGTTAACCTTTGTTGTCAACTTCACAAGATTTAGAATCATTTAGAAGACATATCTCTGGACATATCTAGCAGGACATTTACAGATTTGTTTAACTGAGAAACGAAGACCAACTTTAAATGGTCCTGGAGTCCTAGACTGAGTTAAGGTAGAAGTGCAAAGTGAGCTGAGTTGCAACACTGATCTCTCTGTTTCCTGACTGGGTAGAAAATGACCAGCTGCCTCACACTCCTGCTACCACAGCTAAAGCTGCTCTTACTGCCAGGCCTTGTCAGGCATGATGGACAGTGCCCTCTACCAACCAAAAAAAAAAAAAACAAAACAAAACTGCTGGGTGACTTGCTGGTTTCATGCCATACCTGTGATTTGCTGATTTGGGGTGGGTAAGGATATCGCTCCCTAATAGTGTGCTTGCCCTACAAAGAACGTATGTGCTCCCTGCTGGTATTAATATATTGCTGGTAAAGGACCTACGAGCAAGAACTGACACAGTGGCTTTGCTGCTCACTAACCCATCATATCAGGGCTCTATCCCACCCCATACGGGGGAAAATGAAAGTCCAGGTAACGGTTACTCTTAACTATTGCTGTGAGTGAGCTTCCAAAGTCAAACAACGTAAGGGAGAAAAGGAAATTTATTTAGCTTACGGTTCCAGCGGGGAGAAACATTCTTTCATGGTGGAGGCGACATGGCTGGTGGCTGGAAGAGGCTAGGTCACTGCAAACACTTTGGAGACTGAGAACTGCAAGCTGCTAACTGCAAAGGCAGACTTCTCCCAACTCAAGGCCCACCCCTTATAACTGCCTTTCTCCAGCAAGGCTTCACCTCTCAAAGGTGTCACGACCTTCCCAAACACATGAGATTGGGGGGAGGGGGCACATTTCAAACCATAACACTGTAGAAAGGAAATTTCCAGCTTGATTTCCCTATATCTTGCTTCCAAGATGATTGTTGTCTTTAGTCACAGGGTTTTGTCATCTAGTTCTGGGAAGAGCCTGCATTGTTTTTAAAATTCACTTCTCTTCCCTTTGGAATGTTTAGCAGCATTACAAATTTATAAGACCAAACCAGAGTAGCCACAATTTAGTCAGGGGTAAGAGTAGAGGTGGGGGTGGGCTTCATTATTTGAATAATCCTAGGAGAATCTGTGAAATGTTTCCAGACACTGGAATGCAAATTTAAATCTAATATCTTTACTTCTGAGTCTCTCATACCTTTAAGGCAAGCATGATAATGTGAGGAAATTAACATATCCTGATGAGTCGAAACAAATACGTCTTCCGTGCCTTTGCTGTGGAAAAAGCAGTTTCTGTATTTTAAACAAATCAACCAAGCAAGACAATAAAAGCCTGAAAGGGAGTTAGGGGGCCGCGGGGTGGCAGCCACCAGATGTTGTTTCGGACATGACAGGACTGTTGCATCCATGAATTTACTGCAGCTATGTTTATTTCTATAAGACCCGCATGAAATGATTTGTCCTAACATTTCACCACCGAAGGGGAAAGATCTCAGGAGGCCCAGTACTGCCCCGGAAGACTTTCGAGTGTCAATGCGATGGGGGTGGGATGCTTTATTCGGTGATGTATGAGTCAGGCCCCAGCAAGTGCTCAGGCACAAGCCTTCAAAGGCAACCCCGACGAAGCTCAGTGGGCCACACATGCAGAAAGGGGTGAAAAGAGGAGGTGGCAGGGAAGAAAAGAGAGTTGTATCTGGAAACGAAGAAGGGATGGGATTGGAGATTAAGGTGTTTAAAAATTATAAATTCACTATATTCATATATGAACCACTAAAAGACTTTAAAAAAAAAACACATGCACCCAACCAAGAAAGTTCTGTCAATTTGTGCTTGACAAAGGAGATACACAAAAGTGTCACGTGCCTCTCTCTGGGACAGACGGTGCTGGCGACCTTGTGTGACAGTTTATACTTGAAGGTAGTGGGTGTGCTGTATTGGAAAGGATGTCAAACTCAGCATGTTAAGCTTTGGGACTTAGGTTATCTCCATGAGGACCTTCAGAAATATGTAGACAGGCTGCGTCTCATAGCACATTCAATGTAAAGTGTTCACGACGATCGGTTTTTACAGAACATGCATGTCACCTAGACTTTATGCCCCACCCTGAATCAAAACCTCTATCCCCAAAATGACACCATGAAAAGCAACAGGAAATGTCTTGGGTAATGAGAGACACTCAAAATGAGGTTCATGCGTCTGTGAAACATTAAGCCACAGCCACATGCGTGTGCAGGAGAGAGAACCAGGCAGCATGATTCTCCTGAGCATAACCATTGTGGTGCTTTGATGATTCTAAAAGTGTGGGGAAAGATTCATGAGATGGATCTCTCTCTCTCTCTCTCTCTCTCTCTCTCTCTCTCTCTCTCTCTCTCTCTCTTTCTCTCTTTCTCTCTCTCTATCCATATATCTATCTATCTATCTATCTATCTATCTATCTGTCTATCTCTATCTATCTATCCATATATCTATCTATCTATGTATCTCTTGGGGATTCGAGAACTTATTGAAGAGCAATGAGGACAAACAGAAGCCCACTTTAGGCCACATCCCTTCACCTGTGCAAAGGGCAGGGTCTTCCCTAGCTCACCTCTCCATGAGGTATGAGCGGTCTTTACAAAGGCTTCTTAATGGTTCTCCATGAGTGCAGATTCCTTGCTGCCCGGCGCTTCCTCCAACAGAGGAAACATTCCAAAATGCACCATGTCTCATGCCCTTCCCAGACATTTTATTTCATTGTCCTTTTTTATCTGGAAAGGTTCTATTCAATGCTTAGGTGCAAACTAAGACAGTTCTTCTGTCCAAAGGTATCATCTGGTATCCCAACTTTAAGCTAGATTTCTGCTCATCATTGCACATGTTGCATAGTAGCGGATATGCCAGGACAAGGTCTCCCTCCTCCACCCCACACTCTTGATGGCAGGGATGGCATTTGTCTGCGATTAGTACAGAACCTGTTAGACACAGGAGTGCAATGAGGAGTGGATGGTTGGGACAAGCCCAGGACTATTCTAAATGCTATATATGCCTGATTTATATTATCTTATGTCAATTAATCTTTAAGTAAGTCTATGAGCTGTTATTGTCTCTAATTTACCAATGAAGGCATTGAAGCAAAGAACAATTAAGAAAGCCTATGGCTACACAAACGGAATGGAAACCCAAGCAGTTTGGCCACAGCCTTGCTTTGAGCATCTAGGTCAAATTTGCCTAATAAGAAATGACAAATATTGGACAATGAAGTGATAAAGGGGCAGTAAATAAGTAATTAAAATCTTGCAGCCATGCCTTCCAATGTTCCGACTAAGTGGATTGTTAGATACTAAACACGATCCTGAGAAATACAGTCTCCTTGCTGTCAGCTTCAGCTCTTGTCACTCATCACACAGACCTTGGTTCCCACACAAATGCACAATTCTGGCCTCCAGCAGACCTTCAGTTGTTATTTTCTTACAGAACTGATCCAGGCCAGCCTGGCTAAATCCCATTAGGTTTAGCATAAGGCTCGACACTTCCGAGGAGGTCTGGGTTAGGTCTGCATGCGCACGGGGAGGCCATACATAACGCTTTCAAACATCTAGGTTGAATTTGCTTGGGCGCCTTGTCCTGGGAATCTCAAAGGATCCCAGAGATGGCAGCTTCCACGAGTCTCCTGCATGGCTGGGGGCACATAGCAAGAGATGGGGCTTCTGTTGTGATCACCATCACGGTCCACCCCTGGAAGTCACAGGGGTAAGGACCACATGTCTGAGCAGAGCATCGGCCATGTTGGAACCCAGACGTCACCCCGCTAGGAGGACTAAGTAGAGCATCTGCCAATGACATCATGTAGGAGAAAGAACTTGCACCTTGGAGTCTGCTTTTGGTCACAGCTAAGCTTTTCCGCTCCCTGTTGAGATCTGAGGAGCGTGACTTCCCCCCTCTCTGTCTTCTGTATTCAATTATATTTGAATTGAGCATCGTCTCAAAGACAAACACTTTGCAGAAGTACAAAATGCTTCAGATGCTTGGCTTTTCCAGGAAAAAGCCCCTGGAAAGAGAAATGCTCAGTCACTCTTATACACACTAATGCTTGTGAGACGAGAGCTGAGCTGCGACTGCAGATCTACCAAGTGACACTGTAATTAATGACATAGGAGCCTCCTGCAACCATTAAACCAGGAATTCTTTAAAGTTTTAAGATTTGTGTCCTTGTGTCCTAAGCCATAGCATTCAGCCTGGCATAACGTTGATGTTTGCTAAATAATTGACATGTAAAAGCATAAATAAATGAAAAGGAGTCATGGTGGGACCTGGGCCATGTAGTAGGTTGTGTAACTCTTGGGTTCTGCTCTGAGTGTGCCTATTGCCAGTCTCCTAGAGGATGAACTGAGCTGACTGGCTCACTAAACAAATATTTCTCCAGCAAAGCATATGTTTGCTCTCTCCCATTTCACTGTGCATTTACTTATTCATAGCCCATAAAAAGCTGTTAGCTGGAAACATTCGAGTTTCTTCATTACAGTTCCCAAAGTGGGAGGTTGTTTTTCTCTGTGTAACACCTTTTTTTCAGTGTGTAAAAATTTTTAGTCTCAAAAAAAGAAGAAAGAAAGAGAGAGAAAAGAAAGAGAGAGAAAAGAAAGAAAAGAAAGAAAAGAAAGAAAGAAAGAAAGAAAGAAAGAAAGAAAGAAAGAAAGAAAGAAAGAAAGAAAGAAAGAAAGAAAGAAAGAAAGAAAGAAAGAAAGAAAGAAAACACTTGTGGAAGCTTATCACAGAATCTGAAATCATCCTGCATCAGCTGCAAAGTTCTTACAGCCCAGAAGTTCCTGGGGACGCTGTGAGCTGTCAGAGCCTGAGTAGAGCATTAGATCTAAACAGATGCTTCAGCCAGGAAGTGCTGAGACCGACTCAGCCAACCCACTTCCGTCAGCTGGAGGACAAACGAGGAAAGGGACTTGCCCTTTGAGCCTTTTATGACTAGCAAGAGTTCAAACACGTTGATTTTTATCTTCCTTCCCAAGTCCCATCTTTACCTGGTTTCTAAACACTTTTCCACTTCCATTCTCGGTGGTCCAATTAGAAACCCGGGGAGTCACCTTGGCAGTTTCCTGCCCTCTTCTGCCTCATGTCCACTTCACAACGAGCATCCCCTCCCCTGACTTATGGTCTGTCTGTGCTCATGGCTTACCTCCCCTGCCTCATGTGCCTTTGTGTAACTGGGCAGCCTGCTGAACCCTGACACACACAAGGAGTAGGAGGGGTTAGGGTCTGATGGCCTGTCCTTGCATCTGCTCCTTTTCCTTCCCTTCCTGCGAGGGTGCGTGTCCTTAGGGAACTGCTGAAACACCCATCGCTTGGGCCTCTCTGGGTTATATCACAATAACATGGTGACAAAACAAAACAAAAAAAAAGCTGCCAGAGATTAAGGGGTGGGGAGGATGAAAGAGCAGACAGAGCTTGGAAGATTCAGAGTGACTACTGTGTGACACTAGAGTGGTGGATTGTGGGAGCCATTCAATGCAAGAGATCTCATCACTTGATAAGGCATGAAAGGCTGAGGGGAACTGTAATCATGAACTGTCAGGGAAAATCAGAGGTACGGAAACCCACTGATGTCAAATCCACTGGCATTTCACAAAAGCCCCTATCCAAGTTAAGGCCACCGCTTGAGACCCTAAGGATTTCTGGTTGGATGTGAAATGTCTCATGTATTAAATTGTCTCTCTCTGGCCCTTGCTTAATATTTGAAAGGATTTGATTCTCTGGTTCCAAGGCTGGCAATCCAAGAACACACTAGAGTGAGGAAACCTTTCTCATAGTCCTATCTCTCCTTCCTACCAACCAGAAGTCCCACGCCTGGATTTGTAAACAGATGCCCAGCCCCCCTGATAACACATAAAGTCTGGAGGGTCTGGGCAGTGTCTTCTTACCACTCTCCCTCTGGGAGGCAGTGGGATTTCCCACCTGTCCTGGCCCACCGCTCTCTGTATTTCTGTCTCTGTGTGCTCTTTTTCCATCTTTCCTGTTTCCGACCCCAGAGTAGCTTCCTAGGTCCATCATATTTAATGGAATTGTAGTAAGAGTGATGGCCGGCCATGAGCTCCAGCTAGCCTGGTATAGTAGACACGTGTCCTCAACATTTGCCCAAGCCTATAGAACATGTAGCACCGGGAGTGAGCCCATGTGCCCATGTGCCGCTGTACATACTCATCAATTGTTAAAATGTGCTGCTCCGGACTAAGACGTTGCTCCTTGAAGAAGTTCTGTGTGGGGGAAGAATGTACAGGGGATGTAGGGGAAGTCTCCATGAGTTCGGTTCAATTATGTTATGAATCTATTATAGTAATGCCCTAAGAATAGAGTTGAATTAAAAACAGACTTTAAATCTGCTTACTAGCCCTCTGAATCTGCTTACTAGCCCTCTGAATCTGCTTACTAGCCCTCTGAATCTGCTTACTAGCCCTCTGAATCTTGCTCTTGCTCCTGAACACCACTGCAATTTAAGTGTGATGCTGGAATGTCACTGAGCATGCTTCTACCACTCTCCATTTTCTGAATCATACTAGTGGCCTAATCATCTGCTGCTAATGCAACGTTAACTGCCCTTCCTTCATAGCCTGTTGAATTTGATCATGCGTGCTTCTTTCTAGTCAGCCTTCCTCTGCCTTTCCTGACATGGTACCACAAGGGTTCCTCACTCTACCCCTGCTAGCCTCCACTCTGCTCTCCATATCTCTCTAGATGGCCTTCCTCCCTCTCTTCCTCCCCATATTAACAACTCCCAGTACATTCCTCTGCCTGTAGAATGGGTTGAACAGGCTGATTGGTCCTCGCCAACCCTTTGCTCCTGCTCCGATGAGCTCAGCATCAGTCCTGCATGGACCAGACCATTGTTCCTTAAGCTTCTGAACCTACTGGTCCCTTGCCTTTTCCTCTTCCTGCAAGCACAGCCACTCATGTCCCGTGACACAGCTCCCTCTTCTAAGGAGTTTGCTTTACACACCCTTTGCCCCTTTTACCTAATGAGTGATATCTTTCTGGGAAAGGAACAATGTATTCAAATTACTATTATCAATTTTTGTGCCTAACTCAGGACTTCATGATCTCCCCATAATAGGAAGACTCTCTTGCAATCAACTTTGCAGAGCCCAAAGCTTGGCTTTTATTCAAATTTAATACCAAAAAATTGCCACTGAACTTTCTATGGCTGAGAAAATGAACGCCTTCCCGTGGAAAGGCATCTTGCTTGCAGAGCAGACCTACGTGACGCATGGGCGGCACGAGGCGCTCTTGTCAACACACATACTACAGTTCATTCATGCAGTGGTGATTCCCTTAACCATTCTGATTCATGCACTCACTCATCCACTCACTTCTTCACACTTCGTGTGAGACAAAGAACAGTGGTCTTTAGTCAATTTTGTTTCTTGACAAATTGCCAGTAAGGTGAAATTGACTCTGCCTTTGGCTCTTTCCCAGGATGCAGTCCCCGCTGAGTGACCCTCATCTACATTTGTTAAAAGAAAAGAGAACATAGACAGGTCTTGGCTAAGACCTTAAAATGTCTTACTGTAAAGAATAGGCTCAGGGCTGGAAAAATGGCTCATGGGTTAAGACTCTGCCTCGCAAGCAGAAAGTCCGGAATTCAGATCCCAGGTCCCAAGTAAAGAAACCACCAGGTGGAAATGGTGGCATCCTATACTTTCAGCTCTGGTGGGCTGAGCCTGGGAAATCCCAAAACAAAGCAAAAGGAGGCAGAAGCAATCTAGGATGATTCCTAAAGTCATTCTTGTCCTCCACAGGGACGCTCAGTGCCTTCTGATAAACACACATGCACGCACGCACAAAATAAATAATAGTAATACTAATAATAGAAGAATGGGCCCAGGATCTAGAGCTGATGCCCATCCCAGCCAAGAGAACTTTGAATAATGCAAGTGTTGCATGACCATCTTATTTGTAGCCCTTGACAGCAGAATTTACAATGCCTCGTTTAATGAGAAATTGAATGGAAGATGTGTTTGAAAAATTAATCCATTTTAATAATATATGGCACTGATATTGGCCAATCCTGGCAGGGTTTATACCTATAAACTAAGGGACCATGAATACCAATTACAGTAAAAAGTAATGAGATATGTATTATTTCCCTAAGAAAATTACTTTTAAAAATATGCATTCTGGCATCCCAAGATTAATTACACAATTATGCAGTTCTAACGTGTAATCAGTAAAGCTCCAAAGCATGGGGAAGGAAGAGGAGCACCCATACTAAAAAAAAAAAAAAAAAAAAAAACCAAACCCCTCCCACCTTGGAGGCAACCCACTCGCAAAGTCATTGAAGTTTAAAGATCCAAGAAAATCATCACTGATCAATCTTCCATTTAGCTAAACCTAGAGGCAGCAGTGAAAGCATCAGGATTAGAACATTACAACAATACACAGACTTGCAACAGAGGGGAGGTGCCTGCTCGCAAACCTGGTGACCGGAGTTTAATCCCAGAAGCCCACAAGGCGTATGGTACAAGAAGAGAACCGGTTTCTAAAAGTTGGCTTCTGACCACCACCTATATGTCATGTTCTCTCTTTCTCACTCACTCTTTCTCTCTCTCTCTCTCTCTCTCTCTCTCTCTCTCTCTCTCTTTCTCTTTCTCTCTCAAATAAATAGAGTTAAAAAGCATGGTTTACTTAAGAATCAGGAGAGAGAACTTGGTAAACTTGGGAATGGGGAGATGGCTTAGTGGTTGAAGCCTTTCATAAGCAAAAGGACCTGAGTTTGACTCCTCAAATCTCATGTAAAATGCCAGCCCAAGATGGCAGTGTCAGAAACGGTGGTGGCCTGCACTTCCGGTCCTTTTAGACAGAACCCAGGAAATCCCAGAGAGGAGCCAAAGGAGGTAGGAGGTAGAAGCAGTCCCAGATGATTCCCAAAGTCACCCTTTGTCCTCCTCCATAGGGACACACAGTGCCCTCTGATACACACACACACACACACACACACACGCGCACACACACACACACACACACACACACACAAATGAATGAATGAATAAATAAATAAATAAATAAATAATAAAGTAAAAAAAGAAATGGCAGTGGCCTGCACTTCCTACCTTTATCTGCAGAGCAAAGCAAAAAAAAAGGGAGAGGGAGAGTAATCGAAGATGATCACCAATGTCACCTGTGGGCTTCCGTAGACATACAAGCTCAAGTACCCTCTCATACACACGAAACACAAGACACTTACAGGCACTCAAAAAAAAAAGAAAGAAAGAAACTTGGCAAACTCAGAAGAACTGGGCAAGATATTTCCTTTTGTTTATATACTTTGTCCTCAGTAAACTCTTTCACCAAGTCCCCTGAAGTTTATTGATTTGGGCAGCAAGAAAGTGTACAAGTTGCGGATTCACTGTGCCTGCTCATCAGAGGCTGCTCCCCACGTGACACTCCCCCCTCGCCACAGGTCCTGAGTGAAAGAGTCAGTCGGTCACCGTGTCCTGACACTCTGAACCCGTGAGACAGAATGAATGCATCTTCCTGCTGCAAATCTCCTCATGCAGATAATTTGTCATAGCGACAGCTCACTGGCTAACAGAGGTGGCAGATGACTGGCAAAGCCAAGTCTATTCTCTTGTCCTTGAGCCATTCCCAGGACGCACAGCACAGCACAGCACCAGTTGGCAACAGCCCATGACACATTCCCTAAGGATTTTGGAATCAGTTAATATAAAATGGCAGTCAGTGTGGGGGAAAACACTGAGACCTGGATTTGGTTTTCTAGACAAAGTTGGAAAAGCAAATTAACAAACAAGTAAATAAAATGGCAGTAACTAAAACACATAATACCTAAAAAAAAAAAGATGATTATACATCAAAGATGAGTTATCCATAAAATTAACTACCTAATCTATTACCAATGTTCTTATGAGGACCATGGAATACCAATTCCTGTAATGGACTCATTTACATGTTACAAAATAACAGAAGCCATTTTGGCATATACACTAATAAAAGATTTGGAGAGGCAGAGTCAAGCATGGTGCCACTCAATGCCTATAATCCCAGCACTCAAGTGGCTGAGGCAGGAGGATTACTTTGAGTTCAAGACCATTCTCAGCTGGACACTGAGTTGCAGTCAGGCCTGGCAAAATCTTGTTTCAAAAGAAAAACAAACAAAAACCTACAGAAAGATACAAGAAAAGATAAGGAAGAGAATAAACTTCTCTCAATAAATGAATCATCTTGGTGGTACCAAAGTGATACAATCCCAGCTGCTGGGAAACAGATGGTTTTAAAATTTAAGCAAAGCAACAATGCACAAGATATCACAGGTTAAGCCTATCCATACATCAGTCAATGTCTGCAATCAGTGCAATACAAGCAAATAGTTTGTGCATTTCAAGAGCGACCACAGTAACTGAATTTAAAGTTGGTTGTTCATGCCACCCTTGCAACAATAGATGTCAAGAAGAACATGAATGGCTTCCCAAGAGTCACTTAGCCATCCATTCAGATCAAAGTCACAGGCGTCTGGGTAGAGCTATACTTGGCCTGAAAATGAGTCAGACACTGTGGAAGTATCCGAAATATTTGCATATTAGCATCTGTTACATTATGGGAAGGACTCTACAGGATGTTTTTCTGCTGATACTTGCATAATAATTTTAAGATATGCATAAATACACTGCTGATAAAGAAAGTACAGTAACAGGAGCTTTCTCTAGGAGATTTTTTTGCAAAGGATTCTTGTGCCATATCAATCATACATAATAATAGTTTTCACTATTTTTCACACACATTTATAATGCAAGTGGTGAAATTTGTCCCCTCCCGCTTTTGCTGATTCTTCCTTCTTTCTACTTTCATAACTTTTTTTACTTTGTTTTTTGGAGATCTTTTTGTTGTAGTCTTTAATGGTCCAAGTGAGTTTCATTGGAGTTGCTTAAAGAGGTATGTATGAGAAGTTGCTTATGGTAGCATGGGCACTTTATCAGTGGCTACATCACTGAAGAAAATGGACCACTCTCCCCCAGCCGCTATTAACTACCCATGATCCTCAGGAAAGAGTGAGGCCTTGTTGGCTGTCACATCTGGTACTGTAAACCTGGCCAAAAGCTGATACCTGGGAAAGTCTTAGGCCCTAGTAGAGAGGCATTTGTTGATTTGTTAGGTACCTATGATGTGTCCATCAAATGGTCTTCTAAACAATTGTGATAATGTGCACAGGTCGACGCTGCTTTGGTCACAGGCGTGTCTGCAACGGGAACTGATTAACTTCAGAGACTCAGAACTAGTCAATGTGCAGAGAGTGAGTGAGTGCTGAATGTTTTGGGACAACTGTATCACCACCTTCAAGACTCAAGAAACATCACAGAGAAGGAAATGGAAATAATATTAGGGTCACAGGAAACCTTGTGGTGGAGGAGCAGAAAGAAGCAGAGGGGAGGACTACCACCTAACTTACACCATGAACAAGAGCTACACAAGACTGAGCTTGTCAACATTTCATCATGGGTGGGGGAGGGGAGGGAGAAGAGTTCACGAGAGCCCACCGTTCCCTGAGAGACTATCAGTGGTTAATGTTAGCAGGAGAAAGGGACACACTTGCTTCTCCAGTTCAATCACTGACATATCGCCTATACCACAGCTAGTGTCCAGCACATGCTAATGCAGACAGTCCGTGTTGAACTCACTAGGTCACACCCACACACCCACCACATGTCCACACACAAGCAAAGGGATGAGAAGGAAGGAAACTTGCTGGGTAGAAAGTTTTCAGTGGGAGAAAGAAGGCAAATGAATTAAAATGGAATGAAAATGACAACAATTGCATGGTGTACCTGTACCAAACTGTGAATACAAGGCAAAATAGTAATAAGAAGAAAGAATGCAAATAGGAACTGTTGCCAAATCCCCGCCGGGCCAGTTGGGGAAAGGAGGGGGAAACGGCGGGAACCTTGGGGGTTGAGGCGAGGGGGCGAGCTGGGTCGGGGTCACTATAGATCCTGGTAGTCAGGTGAGAAGCAGCAGGCAGTGGACGAGTTTGCTGCAGACTCAATTTATTTAAGAACGTGTTTGAGCTTACGTAGGGTCCAGCCAGGTGTTACCACCTCTCTGCTGGGGGGGGGGGGAAACAGCCACCAATCATTTATCTGTTTACTAGGTGTCCATTGCAGGGCCAGGTTAGATGGCCGCTTCCCATTGGTCCTGTATTGGGACATGTCCCGGGCATGTCTCTACGTGCTCAGACTTGTTGGTAGAGAGCCCAGGCTAGGACCTCCCTGAATCGGTAGTGCCACAGGAATCACAGGGAAGGGTGAAGCGTGTCTTCCGAGTATGACATGGCTATCGCATTTTGAACTCCAGAGCAATTTTTTAAAGTTTCATTATGTGTGTTTCTCAGTGTGTATATGTGTGTGTTTGTGTGTGTGTGTGTGTGTGTGTGTGTGTGTGTGTGTGTGTGTGTATACAGGTCAGAGGAAAACCTTATGAAATCAGTTACCTTCCATGTTTTTGTGGGTTCTGGGGATCGAACTCAGATCATCAAGCTTGTGCAACAAGCACTTTTATCCACTGAGTCCT
This sequence comes from Typhlomys cinereus, assembly GCA_023101885.1. Taxonomy (NCBI): domain Eukaryota; kingdom Metazoa; phylum Chordata; class Mammalia; order Rodentia; family Platacanthomyidae; genus Typhlomys; species Typhlomys cinereus. The sequence continues at coordinate 5,307,465 of JALPQD010000035.1, forward strand.
GTCACCAGACCCCTCTAAAAAACTACATTTTGACACAGCTCATTTAAATCCCCAACTTGGGCAGGGGAGCTAGCTTAGCAGGAAGGGTGTGCAGTTGCAGACCTGGTGACCTGAGTTTAATAAGTAAAAGCCCACCCAGTGGAAGGAACCATGACATGCATGTGTGCACCTTCCTATAAATAAATAAATAAATAAATAAATAAATAAATAAATAAATAAATAAATAAGTTTTAAAAAGAAAGACATCCCCAACTCACTCGTACAGTTTTTACATAGCCTGCAATCCCCAAGGTCTAGACCGTCCACAATACTAAACATTCCGGTCCCAGCCTGGCCCCCAAACAAAGTGTTCTCGGAGGTTTTCAGAATGATAATCACATGCCGGTGATCCTGCGGAGAGCTGTGTAACCTCATGCCGAACAGCTGCTCTTAGGGATGGAAGAGCATGTTCCCTAATGGCCTACCATCCATCTTGTTTGTATGTTTCTCAGGAAGCAAGCCAAGCTGTCAAATGGAAACTCCGGATGACTGAGAATGTGATTGAAGAGCTTTAGCCACAGGTCACTGAAGTGAAGTCAAATGTAGATGACAGTGGCGGGCTGTGATTGATCTTTGAGATCCATGTCATGTGACCAGGTTGTCTAGTTACCTTCCAAGGCCAGCATATTAGGAGGGCTTGAGAAATGAGCTACTTGGGTTTTTTTCCCTTTGCTTTGACACTGAGAAGAACTTTGACATTGGCAAATCAGTTTATTTTACTAGAACTGTCTTCCAGAAATTAAGGGCATTCTTTCTTTAATGACAACTATTTCTGAAGGTCAAGAAACAATGTGGATGCAAGTATTGAGATCCTGAGAGGCTTCATTATGCAACAGAGACAGATGACATTGTCCTGATTCCAAACAAAGGCATCAATTTCCCATATTTATGAGCCAGTCTTTGGCACCTGTAGATGAAGGCAGAGAAATAGACAATAACTTCAGTCCCAATATTACTGCCAAGAAATTGTTGCGGTATACGAGCTTTCAACATTAGGAGCCTGGAAATGGCATTCTGCTTGCTGATAGCCACCCTACAAGGGATTAATTTCCCTTCAGTTTCTTAGACTCACATTTAAGGTCATGTAAGTTAGTCCAGCATCTCTTGAGATGAACTCTCCTTACACGATGCCTTATGATGTGTTTCCTTTACATTACCTTCCCATTCAATGGTTCACTGTTGAGCAAGAGTGTGGCATATAGAGCATGAATCATTATTCCCACACTACTCCTAAGGAACGGTGGAATTTTACCCATTTGAATAAGCTGTGGTGAAATATTTTTGTGTCTTCTGAGTAACGAATAGTGCTGGATGTTATTGGGCATAAAAGAAACAAAGACCTATTGATCATGGTCCAACTGAATGTACTATGTAGTACATTCAATTACAGTGTGTGTGTGTGTGTGTGTGTGTGTGTGTATAGTGAATGTACTACATAGTACATTCAATTACAGTGTGTGTGTATAATGACTGTACTATGTAGTACATTCAATTACAGTGTACATATACATATATATAGTATAAATATAGTATATTCAATATAGTAAATTGGTTAATATTATTTTAGTATTCTCCTGTTAATATTCTTCTGTGATTCAAAGCAGTGACAGGACCAACTGAAGTAAGCACAGAATCTGCAATGAGTGGAGGGGCAGGTTGCCATGTTACAGAATTTTATGTCCAGGTTCTTGTGTTCAAGAGTCACAGACAGACCAGAACACATGTAGAAGATTAAGGCAGAGTTTATTGGAGCAGAGAAAGAACAGACCTCACAGATATAGGCCTGGACAGCTGGAAGGCTCAGGAGTATTTATAGGGTTAGGCAGGCCTAGGAAAGAAGCTTTTCCTTATTGGTTAGCTCCCGTTTCTGCAAAGCCAATTAGAACTTTTATTTCTCTGCACCTTATTGGTCTATGACAGCAGGGTCCAGTCCAGTGGATCCTGCGGCTGGCCGCATGGTCCGGCTGCTTCTTTTGATGAATTTAGCTTGTCTGCAATGGAGAGCTCATCTCCAGATCCTTTCATGAACAAAGGGTCATGACCTTATCTCTGTGGGGGATTAGAATCAGTTCCTCCATGCCAGGGCATATTCCTCTGGGACAATCTCAGCAATGATGGATGATCTTTAAAGACCTTCCCAGCATGGCCCTGTTCTGAAACTGCCTAACACCTACAGGCGGTTGCTTTCCCCTACTCCACAGTTGATGTTCAGAACACCTTCCACAGGTGTGGCTTTGCTGTTTTTCTGTACAGAGAACACAGGATGTTTTACAATATAGCAGAGCCGTTGTAGTTCAAAAAACTGGATTTTTGATGACATCTAAGGCCTTAACTACTTATGTTTTATATCGATCACAATTGTTTTCTAATAGATTGTAAGTTTTCTTACAGTATTTTTCATATATTCCCAAAATAAAGCTTGCTTTCCAGGTCCTCAGGGATCCAATCGGGTATGGCCACCTCTCCACTCAGGGGGAGGAGAAGAGCAGCCACCAATCATTTAGCTGTTTACTAGGTGTCCATTACAGAGGTAGGTTAGATGACCGCTTCCCATTGGTTGTTCATCCCTCCTTCCCATTGGTTATTCATCCCTCCTTCCCATTGGTTGTTCATCCCTCTGCTTATATGATTGGGACATGTCGGGGCATGTCCGTACTTGCCTGGGGCATGTCTATACTTGTCCATAGCCGGAAGCCGGGGCTAGGGCCTCCCTGAATCGATAGTGCCACACTGGATGATCCAAAAAGCAAGTTTTCATTAGTAGCATCTTTCTAAATGCAGCACGTGCATGTCAGGTCATATCAGCAGGGGACTGTCAATCACCACAACCCCTTCCTGGAAACGGACCCTTCCAGATAGCAAAGCCCGAATTGGAGAACAGTTTCAGGCAGGACAAGGGTGCACTAGCTTACTAACTAGGCTCCTCGCTCTTCCAGAACCCCCTGAAACAGGCATAGCCTTGGGACTCTTCAAACACCTCTCTCGCCATAATTATAAGAAAACATATTAGTTAGCGCCTCATCTGGTCAGGTGACATCAGCCTACCTTGGACCCACTTCCTCACGGCAATGCACCTACCCCCACTCCCTTATCCCCTCACAAGAGACTTTAAAAGAACCTGTTCTGCTTTCCTCTGGTCTCATTGTGAGCTGCCTGCTGGGCTAGAGAGTCTGCAATCTGTCTGGCTCTCTAACAAACTCTCTGCCATAAAGAATGATATCTATCTACCTATCTACCTACCTATCTATCTATCTATCTTTCTATCTATCTATCTACCTATCTATCTATCTATCTGTCTGTCTGTCTGTCTGTCTGTCTGTCTGTCTGTCTGTCTGTCTGTCTATCTTTCCCTTCCTTCTTCCTCTCTCTGTCTTCCTTCTTCAAAGATAGTAAAAGCTCTGAACTTATTTATTCCTAGAGAACCTGTATTAGTTTCAGGGTCTTTAATGTCTAATTATTCTGATGAACTTATCCTGGAGTCAATTTCCTTTCCTTTACCTTCTATCGCACTCTCTTAGCTCTCGTCTCCAAACAGTGTTGTAATTTCTTCTCATGGATTCAGAACGTTTAGCCTGGTCATTTTCCTTTCCTTTGGGAACTTCAGATGTGAGGAAAAGTGACCTTTGGAATACCAGCAAGCCAATCACATCCCTCACCAGCCAGAAACGACCACAGGCTGGCCACAGGCTGACCATAGCTGACCACAGGCTGGCCACAGGCTGATCATCAGTGAAAAAAAGCAGACAGACTTCACCTGCTCCAGCTCCACCATTCTCTGGCCTCAGCAAGCAAGTTAAATTGGATCAGGGTCATTTTGAGAAAATAAATCTCAAAGATATATAGCAGTATATGTACATGTTATAAATCAAAGTATTTTGAACATCTAAATATAGCTGCCAATAAGTCACTACTCTTGGAAATGTCTTTCCCCTATAAAATGCACTTCTTTTCTCTTTGAATCTGGTTAAGCCACATAATTATCTTTAGCTATGTAGATGCAACCTTTTCCTTTATACAAATTTTCTCTTCTATGATTAGAAAGCAAAGGGATTTGAAGCCAGAGCTTGTTCATAATGTTTCTCTGAAAAAGGAACCTCAAGATTTTACTTCTGGATGTACAAATTTATAATAAACTGGCAATTTGTATAAATATCATGTGTATGTGTGTGTATATAACATATTATATAAATTTGCATATACACAATACTTTAGATTTATCTATGACAAGTACATTTAACATATACATCTACTGGGAGAATTTAATTGTGTCGTGTGCTATTCACTAAGTGTTGGTCTTCCTGCTTCTCAACTCTGAAGCTGACGCTGACAGGTCATTTTAATGTATTATAAGACATTGTTGGGTCTAATCTTTTTGTTGTTGTTGTTAGAGCATCGTCCACCTTATCATGTGTAGAAATTGTTTCTTGCTATCATCAAAGGCATATCTTATAGAATTATATTCAAATACAAAATACGAGATTAGCTAGTAAAATTAATGGATTTAGATAATTTCCTATACCCAACCAACCACTCTGTAACTAGATCAGTCAGAATCAATATAATATGAGGAAATAGAGTTTAAGTATCTCTAAGGATAGAAAACTTGCTACTATCCATGGTGGGCAGGATGCTATCACATTTCTCATAATTACAAAATTACTCTACCAAGTCCTAAAACCTTACATATGGTCTATCACAACCTTTTTGGGGGGAGAGGTCACGTTAGCTCAATCGATGCCGCAGGAGGCTATTGAGACATATCTTTAGTAAAACTCCTTATTAGATAATTGCTCACATGAACACCAACAGGACCACTGCAGAAAAATCAGAGATTATTTTTCAACAGGATTTTAAAATGATTTTCCTGACTTTGCTAAGTGTGTGGTAAAAGAAAGATCAGGATAGATATCATTGGATACTTAAGATGAATCATAATCAACTTTAAATTCCATGCTTTAGTCTTATCTTCTCATACCACTTCAGAGTCCTTCTCTCTCTCTCTCTCTCTCTCTCTCTCTCTCTCTCTCATCGCTTTCATCCAGAATTTTTGGATTTACTTATTATCATACACTTATTACCTGGTATTTTAATGTATTTTCCACGTCTATGCTCTCTCCTGTCCTTGGAACATGATAGTGTCCATGAAAAAGGTGGAGTCATAGTTTTTTTTCTCCCACATATTCCAATGTACAATAGAAATTGCGATATCCAGATTCAGAAAGAGGCATCCGAAGTCACAGCAGTGTCCTCTACGTGACACGTGTGTTAGAAATGCTTCTAAATTACAGGCAAATGCTCTCAGTAGCCTTCTCATCTGACATGAACAGGATCAGGACACTGCCACGATCATCAAATCTTTGTCTCCAGATTCCTCAATGAATTGGAGAACTCTCTTTTTTTTTTTTTCTTTTCTTATCTCATTTCAATTTCAGTACTGGAAAGTGAACCCAGAGCCTGATGCATGCCAAAGTGCTCTGTTAACACTTTGCTACAAAGCCAACCCAATTGTGTTTCACAAGAGGCAAAATGCAATTCAAATACATGTACATAGTAAAACATGGTAGGTAGAAAAGTAGTGGAAATAGAGCATTTGTAACAGGGATGAAGTTCGTAATACATATGAGGGTCCCCAGATGTTTTGTGTAAATCGCATTCTGTTTCATAGACTTCATTGTCATCACAGTGCTGGATGATTTACCCTGATGCACATTCATCAGTCTTGAACTGCAGAGTGGGTGTGGGACCAAGGCCACTGCTTAGAGCCAACCAGCAAAATCATCAACATGAACATGAGAAGTCCATGGGGGGAGATCTTCTCAGTGTCTGAGGAGCTGGCAGGGTTTGTGTGGGGGGAGAGCTATATGTGAAGGGCTCCTAAGCCACAAACAGTGGGAAATGAGGTCAACTTACTACTCTTAGAACCATAGAATCAACGATGCTGGAAGACCCAGTTAAAGCAAAGGCAACAAGCCCGTCTTAGTTTCTCTTCTGTTGCTGTGATAAATCACTCTAACAAAAGCAACTTGAGTGGTAAAAGATTTGGTTCCGATGGAGGCTCCAAGTTCCAGTCTAGCATTGCCAGGGAAATCAAGGCCGTGGATTTGAGCAGCTGGTCACGTTCTATTCACAGTAACGAAGCAGCGAGCCTGCGACAACCACATGCTAATACTCGGCTCACTTGCTTCCTTCATTCAACCCAGGACCCCCTCCCAGGGGATGGTGCCACTCATAGTCGGCACATCTTGCCACTTCCATTGACCTAATGAGGGTAATCCCTAAAGAGATACTGAGGAATTCCTCTCACTTTTGATTCTAGATCTCATCAGGTTGATAACTGAGACAGACCATCACAGAGCCTAATAATATGGAGCATAAAATTTGTTAAGAGTGCTGGGTACCCCTGAAATGTAACAATCGACAGCGTGACCAAGGGGTGAAATGACTCCTTCTCCCCTCTCTCTCACTTTATTTCTCCCTTCATAAATAGAAGGGGAAGGACATGAGAAGAGGAGAGAAAAGTAGAAGAGAGAAGAGACTGGGTTTGAAATCATTGTCAACACACATTACGAATGCCCACTTCTATCATTACCCGTGGCAGCAGATTTCTAGGACACCAGTATTGATCGACACTTCTACTTGGTTTATTTAGTTATCACAGAAATGAGAGCTTTTCTTCTGATGCTGTTAAAGGTCTAATTTCATGAAAAAGGTAATGGTAGGCAAGATTGTCAATTGGTCTGGGCGATTCTTGACGAACAAAGAACAAATGAAGAATAAGAAAATAGGAATGAAAACCATCATTTCCCACAGCTCACAGAAGCCTTTTGAGGAAAAGACAGCTTTCTTTACCCTCCAGATGGCAGCCAGTTGGTGGGGTCGCCCAAGGTCCAGCAAGTTCTCAACATTCGACAACAACGCTGTGTGTTAGAATTTGTCAAACACTTAAATCATGAATGAAAGTGTATATCCCTGGGCAGTATGAATGATTCTTAATAGATTCCAGCTCTCCAACCTAAGCAAATCATTGTCCCAAGCCTTCAGCGATTCCTTGTTCCTATGTAGTGACAGCTCCTTACAGAAGTTTGACCAAAACAAGCCCAGCATCCATGATTGCCAAGATGGCCAATGCAGAGTCAATGGGGAGAATCTCATGTTTTTCCTAACACCATAGTCTAATGCAGTTCCTATCACTATAGTGAAACACCTGGGACGATTAGCTTGTAAAGAACAAAGATTTGTTTTGGCTCACAGTTTGGGGGGAGGGGTTGCAGTCCGTTGTGTTGGACCGGTGATAAAGTGGAATATTATGGTTTGTAGGAGAAAAGATTCTACTTCCATCACAAGTCACAAAGCAAAGAAAAAAGAAAACACTTGCATTCCACGATCCCTCTTTAAGGCAACACCTCCACTGACCTAAGAACTTTCTGATAGGCTCCACCTCAAAAATTCCATCACCTCTGGACCCCTCCCTCAGTGAGGTTTCCTACTCTTATTACATCTACCCTTGAATGTGCTATTACAACAAGACTCCAGTTTAACAGCTTTTTGTCTCTGGCCAGGGGGTGACATACAGTGCCCAGCAGAATGGAGTGAAGGGAATTGCAGGAGCAGCAAAACTGCAAAAGAAAATCAACAAACCACAATCCAGAACTTCAGAGACTCTATATCAATCACATAGAACTAGGCCAGCCTAATCTCTCCCCATCCTGGAGCTCAGGGACATTTGCGGAAGAGGGGGCGGTAAGATTGTAAGAGCAAAAGGATGGGAGGAGCAACGATTTGCAAGATTCTCAACAATAGTTGGGGCCAAAGCAATCGTAATGGGACTTTGCATGCCCTGCGCAATGTCCAGCGCACTGTTGCCCTCATAAAGTCTAGCATCTGTTAAGGGCACCGAGACCCCTGGAGGCAAGGGATTGACAGCCATAGTAGTGATCTTATGCTTAAGGGGAACAAGAGAAAGGGCTTATGGAAATGCCACTGGGTCCTTATATGTCATCGGAGAGGAGGACCCAGTGGAGAGTTAGGCGTACACAATAAAGGACTCTCTGGGAATTGGGGGGGAGGCACTGGGGGAAGGGGAGGGGGAGGAGGGGGGAGGGAGGGAACTGGTAAAAAATTTTAAAATGTATAATTAAATTTTTAATAAAAAAAAAAAAAAGCAAATGGGGGAATGTGATAGATTGGCCGTGCCCTATAAAAATATTCTTGGGATACAAGAACAGATGAGAATTTACAGACAGCAGGGATAGCACCTAACTGATAACGTGTTTTTCCTAATCTAACCACTGCCATTTTCTGTTTTTGTAATAAGCTTGTTTGCTTTACAAAAATGAGATTGCATATATAACACATACTACACACTGTTTGCTATAAAGTGAGATTACATGTATAGCATGTAAAAAAAAAAATTCCATCACCTCCACATGGATGCTCTCTAAGGGAATAGTCCTTTAACACATAGAAATACTCAGTATCCAAACTACGACAACCACCAACCTAAAGGGTAGCAAAAAAATAGACACCGCAGAAAATCTCTCCTTTACTGCTGTTGGGCTTTAAATGGTCTGATGACGTTGTCATTACCAAAGGAATAATTTGACACAAACAGCAGTTTGACTGTTGGCTTTCCCTCTAGCCAGAATGGTATAGGTGAATTTTAAAATCGCTTTACCTCATGTCTATATAGATTCCAAGACCATGACCTCCCATGGCAATCCAGTAAGAAGCAGCAGAGATTGGCCACTTCCAAGTTATTGACAAGAAACTGTGGCTCTAAAAGATAAGTTCAAGGTTACAGAGGCAGGCAAAAGGTCAGGATGGGGCTCAAAATTAGTTCTCTGGACTTCAATATTGTGCCTATTTATTTGCATTATGATGACTAATATTTAGGTACAATAAATGCATTTTTGTTTTTACTTGTGTATGCAAAATAAAGATTGAAAGCAATACCCATCTGAAAATGAAGTGTTCCGTCACAGTTACCACATAGACATGTACACACACACACATACACACACTCACACACACACATACATATACACACGCACACCTCTAACATCAGAAAAGAAAATGAACTAGTTATTTATGTAAATTTTCAGTTGATGATTTTACTGGAAGATGATGATAACTTCTTATATGACATCTTTCTCCAAGTAAACAAAACAAGGAGTCTGCCATCGACATTTTTAACGTGGTACGCTTATTTGCATGCAAAACTGCTCCAGACCAAGCAAAACTGGAAGCAGAATTCATCTTCCATAAAAATAAAGGTCGCAATTGGATATTCGCCTGACAGATTTAAATTTTTAATACCATAGCACAGCTAGATGACAGCACAATGTCGCAGGTGTGAGAAAATGCATTACTCCTTTACTATGCAGAGTCCAGAAAGAAAATGAAAAAAAGACCTCTGTGGCAAATTGAATGGGCTTATCACTGCAGTTCACAAGTAAAGAGGAAGCGTTTGTCATGCTGAAATATGGACTCCTCACAGCAAAGCACTCAGAACGGCTACAGATAACAAAAAATAAAAGACCGAAAGGTAAGTGGAAATCAAGGTCTAAGTCATTCTTGGAGCACAAATAAATTATCTATCATTTTTCTTTTGCTTTTTGAATTATTAATTGGGTTCATGGGGTTATGATACACTCGTGGAGTTTGTTTCTTTGTTGTTTCTTCCCTTTAATACTTTAGCCAGAGATCACAACTTATTTTACTTAAGAAAAATTTTCATGCAGAATCATTTCTTTCATTGTTACTCTTTAACTTTGCTTCCTTCCTATATCACACACTGAAAATTACGATGTTATGATTTTCTCCTGTTCCTGTTTTCTGGAACATTCTTGACATGTTTCAAAGATGACTGGTGACCTGTGGCTGCAGGTTGAAGGCATGGCTGATAACCAATGATTTAATCAATTACACCTCACTAAAAATATTTGGTGCAAAAATCCCAAAAGACTAGACTTGGAGAATTTTAGCTAACTGAGTATGTGGAGGCTGCTGGAGGGCGTCACACCCAGACAGGGCACTGAAGTCCCATCACCACCCATATCTTGTTCCATCTACCTCTTCATCTAGCTGCTCATCTATTTCCTTTGTGACAGTCTTTATGATTAAGTAGATAGTATGAATCTTTCCCTGAGTTCCATAACCACTCACACAAATTCATTAAAGCAAATTTTAGCCCACTGGTGAAAGTTAGGATGGAAACCTACTACTTGGGTTTGGTGTTTGCACAGGTGGTACGGGCTTGTGAAGCACAGCCTTTCCATGTGGGATCTGGTGTTACCATCTCCAAGGTCATGCAAGTCATAAGTTACCCAGCTACGTAGAGATTTTGTTTTCTCTCCATGTGAGCTTCTGTTCAAAGGTAAAGTGTTCTATATCAAATATTGTGTTGGTTATGTGAAAGAAAAGGAAAGATTCTTTGGTTTTTTTATGAGTCAGAAGCATTATGTGGAGAGGGGCAACTAAGATATTATGTTGCTAACGATGTAAGCCAGCAGGTGTAAGAGGGAGGTGTGCAGAATTAGACCCCATTCAACTCTACTCAAACTCTTTTCTGTGGTGAGCATGCTCTGATACAAAAGAAAAGCAGTAATAAAAAATAAATTCTTACAAAGAACTTGTTTCCATCTATCCCACACACAGTTTTGTTAATGAATGAACAGTGGTAAAAAGACTCCTGGATGTCTCAGAAGCTCAAAGTCATTTGTCATGGTTTGAAATGTGTCCCCCACAGTCTCATGTGTTTGGGAAGGTCATGGCACCTTTGAGAGGTGGAGCCTTGCTGGAAGTCACAAGGGATGGGTCTTGAGGTGTATTAGTCCCACCCTACCTCCAGAAGAAGTGTGCCTTTGCAGCAAGCAATCTGGTAGCTCTCAGATGGGAGTGACATCACCTGTCTCCAGCTTCAGCCGGCCAGCCATGCCACCTCCACCATGAAAGACTGTGTCTCCCCTCTAGAACTGTAAGCTGAATAAATCTTTCTTCCCCCAAAGTTGCTTGACTGTGGGCATTCTCTCACAGCAACACACAAGAGTAACTATTACATCACTGTTGTCTAAGTTTAAAGTTTACCACAATGTCCCTTGTCAGACAGAAGCACAAAGAATACAAGATGCTGTGAATTCATGAACATGTGCTCAAGAATAGATCCCATGAGACAAGAAGGGTAGAATTTTAGTTACTATGAGTTACAGCTATATTTTGTCTATGAGTTTATGGTAACAGATGGTGAGAGGAAACAGAAAATTGGCTGCACATTCATTTTTTTGAAGGAGAAATAACATTAAATCCGGAAAGTCATAATGAGTGACCCATTTTAAATGTACTCATTTAGGTTTCTATGGAGTGTGCTGATTAGGGTTTTTATATATATCTCGAGAGGAAAAAAAGGCATGAGTTAAATAAAATCTGCAGTAGTGAGATTATTTACATTTAGCTGATATCAAAATGAAGCCCAGGATCAGTTTGCAACATCAACCTTGTCCCATCTGATGCTAGCTTTCTGTGGCCTTGTACTTTTCTATGCACACTTGCACATCAGTGGTTCAGTCACAGCAGCACTGGGGCTTCTTGGTTCCCTGTCATTGAAAGAGGCAGACAGACCCTACTTAGAAAGAGGTTATACTTCACATTGAGCAAACCTTATCTCTTTGTCAAGAATAATTTCCTGTAGAAATACTACATTTGTTGAAAAACTAGTGCACAACTTCTGTTACTAGAAAGTAATCATGGGCTTTTGTTTATTTATTATATATATTATATAAATATATATACTTATTCATAAACTAACATTTACTCATAAAAATCTGTCAATTTCAGTTATACAAACCATACCATACAAACAACCACAGAGAAGTAATACTTCTAACATAACTGGGTAAATGCAGGAAACAGACTGAGCACAAAGCTAGTCCAGTGAATGGAAATATGCCAATGAGGCACCCAGCTTGGGACATGGAGATGAGGAAATGCTATGAGGTGGCAGTATTTTCCTCTGACCATGGAGAATTCCTACTTACTTCTCTTCCTCCACCTCTTCAGTTCTTACTTGAGTCCTTGAAAGCTCAAGAACTGGAAGAAGAGACAGCCTTGAACTTCTGCCTGCTTTCCATGAGCTAAAGGTTGTGGGAGGCACTGTAGATACTACCCCATGCAGAGTAGGGGACAGGGGCAGGACTACATTTCCTTACCCAAAGGAGCCTGGCATCGAACACATGCATCTTCTCATTTTGGAAGTTAAAGTGAAGGCAATGTTGTCGTTACATCTTTCTTTCTGTTGCTGTGAGACAACGCTCAATAACACCTTGAGGGGAGAAAAGGAGGTTTATTTGGCTTTATGGTTCCAGAGGGGAGATGCAGCTCATTCTGTTGGGAAAGGCATGGTGGGCGGCAGAAGCTGGAGGCAGCTCAGGGCACTGCAGTTGTGGAGGCTGAGACAGTGGGCAGGGAGGGCTCCCCAACTTCAACGCTTGTCTCCTGTGACATGTCCTCCTCCACCTCCACCTCCTAAAGGTGCCTTGATCCTCCCAGGAATCAACAGTAGCTAAGGCTGCAAGCACAAGAGCCTGACAACTCAAGGTCGATCCACAGCAGGTGGGTAAAGAGAAGATCCCACAAGGGATAAGGGACAGGACAGGTACTGAGAAGGAAAGACCATTTCCCCACTGTCTCAACGAAGCTTCTGCTTCTGTCTCTTTAGTGCACTTTCACAAATGTCTTGTGTGGTCCTCGGTGTGCAGCTAATCAAATCACTTATCGCCATGGGAAGAATGACCCACAGCATTGGTAGCAACACATGAGTCTTCTGATCCAGAAAGGACAGTGCGCTCCTTGTCTGGCTCTGGGTCTCCGGCAGCCTCTGTAGCATTTTCTGAGCATCAGTACTTCAAGGACATATGATCATACTTCCGTAGTTTTCATGGAAAGCTCTTTTCACAGAAAGGACCCTGGACTGACCGTAGAAATCACGTGCATTGTATCTCTAGCTACAGGACACTGTCCAGCAAGACTACAGTCAAATCACTTTCTGTCTCGGAAGCACGTTTCCAACTCTGTAAAAATAAGCCAGCAAACTAAATCATTGCTAACGATCTCCCCTGACCAGCTCCCTCAGGCCTCACTGGGGACTGATACACAGCATCACAGCTGTTACATTATTCAATTAATCTCAGAGTGTGCAGCTGAAATGGCCATCATAATATCTTTATCCGAAGACTGGGGTGAAAATGAAAATGAAATTAGGTAATTAACTAAAGTGCCTTCCTAGAACATAGCAACATCCAATGCAATGGTAGGTTTTACTGTCGATGCTTGTCTGTTAATGAGAAGGAGAGTGAAGATTTTGCTTTAAGAAAGTGTAGCAAGGAGCAGTAAGAATATAAGAGCCTGAAAGGTGGAAGGATGTGATCTTCTGCACACGACAGATGCTGTGTATTGCATCCGCAAGCACAAAGCAGCTACGTATATTTCCAAAAGATGTGCATGGGATTTGTCCCATCAGCAGTTCACCATGAAAGGACAAAGAACTCTAGTGGCCAAATATCTCCCCGAGAGACTGATATGAGGGTCCATCTTGATGTAAGAGGCAGGGAAGATGTTTTTCTCAGTGGTATAACCACTGACATATGATTCATGATCCAGCAAGCGCTCAGCTACACGCTGACCAAGACAAACCAGATGAAACTCAGTGGACCGATTATGCAAAAAAAAAAAAAAAAAATAGAAAGAAAGAGAGAGAAGAAACAAAGAAAGAAGATAGAAGGGGGACAAGCAGGGAAGAAGAACAGTTGTATTGGTAAGTGGAAAGAAGATGGAACTGGGGACGAAAGGGTGAAAATATCATAAACTCACTGTACTCATGAATGAAACACTAAAATAATATAAAAGATAAAAATACAAAAGAAATTATATATACACATATACTCATATATATAACTCATCTATATACAAGTATAATCCTTTGCAATTTTTTTAAAATTGGACACTCTACACTAGATCTTTCTTTTTTTTTTAATTTTTATTATTATTATTATTATTTATTCAACTGTGCATGTGCGTGTGTATGTGTGCGCGCGTGTGTGTATCTGTGTGTGCGTGTGTCTGTGTATGTGTAGAACCACGGACGAATTCGGGAACCACCATGGACGCCTCCACCTCCTTCTGCCCCGGGGTTCACAGGCTCCGCCCTACCAGGACCAGAAGCGCAGGCCACCCCCGCTTCTGCCTGGCGTCTATACGTGGGATCTGGGATCCGAACTCGGGACCTTCCGCCTGCAAGGCGGAGGCTTAACCCCTGAGCCACCTCTCCAGCCCTACACTAGATCTTTCTAATGAACACAAGTAGTGCTGCTTTATGGCATTTTCTACATTAAAGATATATGCTAGAATATGTATTAAGGTGATTTAACCTTTAATGTATGGGTAAAAATTTAAAACAATAATGAAAACAATGCTAACATTGAAGACACCAGAGCTTGACTACTTACAGAGGTAATGCATTGTGAGTAGTGCTCAGAGCAGCCCCTCCAGGACTGAGCTTTGATGTTCCCTGAGAAGATGTTTTAGTACTACCTGTGTATTTTCTAAGTTTGTGCATAATTAACATTTATTAATGTTCACTATGTTTTATTTGAAATATGCTACTATAAATATGTAACTTCACCCTCTCTCTGCTTTGATAAATCTAAGTTTCTCCCCATTTCTCATGTTTCTAATGGCCTGGCTCATCCCTTTGGCTACAGTGAATGGATCTGAGTACAGTCAGTTAGCACAGCTATGGTAGGAGGGAAATAATTTCACAACTACAGACACTCTGTTCCCTCAAAGCTCCCTGCTTCCTATCTCCTGACGCAAACAAAAACAACACATGCACATGCAGAAACTTCCTCAGCACTCTGTGAACACAGAAATGAATTTTGCAATGATCGTTCCTAATTAGTTTTCTTGTGCCTATGATTCTCTTGCAAATTTCTTAAAACATTTTTATTTGTCTATTTGGAAGAGAGGAGAGAAAGAGAGAGAGAAGAAAGGAAGGAGAACTGAGAGATGTAGACGTGTCACGGCATAGGAGTTGATGTCAGAGGACAACTTTCAGAAGTTGGTTCTTTCCTTCTGCCACAAGAACTTGCAGGGTTTCTTGGTATGTGACTGGTCCCTTATCTTCTGAGCTGTCTCACTGACCTATAATTTTGTTATAGTTTTCAATAGTCAACTAAACACAATTTTGTGACACTCTCCAAACTGACTATTTGAAAAACCCAGGTTGATTCAGCCTGGGTTTCAAAATAGAACTTAGAGACCAACTCATTTCATTCATAAGCCTGATGCCATAAATAAAGGCTTATAACAGGCACATACATCTCAGGCTAGGATTCTTTGATCTTTATACACTGAATTCTGCAGAGTCATACTAGACATGAAATACCTTATAAATAAACATCAAGCAATTCCAGCCTCCTTGACTATTTGGAGACTGACTCTCTGTCTGCTTTCTTAATGCAGAAGAGAAGAGAAGGAAAGTGAGTATTTTTTAACACCCTCTGAGATATTTTCTCAAACCTAAAACACAGTTTTTTTTTCTTTTTACATTTTTAAGTCCCTAAGCTGCGAGCGAATCTTTAGAGGCACTCTGTATATATAAATTGTATTGCTACTTCTTCCATGTCCTGGAAAAACCAATACATTGAAGGACTGTCATATATTGTACTTCAGGAAATAGCCATTGCCACAATGATGACCATGTTTTAATTTGTTTTTATAAGATAGGTGCATGCATCTCATGCTACAGAATGAGAGAGCAAGGGTCACTGTGCTCCACCCACTTCCCTAAGGTACACAATCTATAAGTGGATGTCAGTAATAGGAATCCACTTATGTCCACTTCTTTTCATAGTTCTGCCTCTCATAATGCGGAGAGCGGTAGAAAATACATGTCCTCCATCAAAACTGTGGCTGGATAGTGTATCTTCTGGATGTGAAGTCTGATTAAGCATCTTTAAAGTGACTTCATTCTTTAAGTGAAGTCATTGCTTGATTATTCAGGACATTTCATTGTCTTTTTTTTTTAACTGACTAGTAAGAGAGATGATTGCATATTGGTTAAAAATCTGAGGATGAATGCTATCCTGCTACCAGGGACTGATGTGACTGTCCTAAAATAGTTTCCTGGGATTATAATTTAGACATTCTGGTTTATATAAAAAAAATCAACTATCAGCATCATACCATCTCCGGGGTACTGAGAAGATGGACCAAATCTGTCTAGTATGATTCATTTCAATTTGGGTGAGAACAGTCCAATCAGCATCTGCTCTTTTTGGTCCATTCTTTTTCCAAAAAATCAGAAAAGCCCATAAACATCCCACAAAAGGCTAATTTAGTTCTTGCTTGAGCTATTAGAAGCATGGTATGTGCTCACTGATTTCACTAATGAGCAATCCTTGAAACGGAATGTCAGTTACTCACAGTCAGCATTTCTTTCCTCATTGCAAAAAGATACGGGTATATTTAAATCTGTGTACCAATTTTATAAGCCATCCCCAGAGAACAATGTGAAGTTTGGAAAAAATCAATGTTTTCTTTGCTAGCATTAGAGCCTACCTAAACCTGTAAGTAAAATTTGATGTACTTGAAGTTGATTACTCAATAATTGATAATAAAATGGAAATAAATGCATTTGCTTTATGGATAATCTGAGGAGAGGTGCTACGTAAATATTTTGAAAGGTCTTGTTCAATTTCAGTAGTTATAGGGTAATCTCAACAGAAAGCAAATATTCACGTAAACCCTCTAGTTAAACTTGTGTTGAGTCCTGAGAATAGTGTCAGGAGTATGTGATGGAGGTCAGGGCAGAAATTGAGAGCACTGGATATCCCAGGAGGTCTCTTTATTTCCAATGAGACCCGAGGCTCATGATGAACATCTTGGAAGAGGGACTAACATATTGACTCGCTACATGAGAAAAATCTTCTCCTGGAGTTATGATGTGGAGCAGACCAGAGCACTGAGAACTATGAATAAGCTAACGTAGTGTGGGGGGTGGGGCGTCATGACAAGAGCTCACATGAAAGTGCACGAGGTGGGTTGCTAGCCCTCTCTTGTCCTTCAAGCAGAAGCAAAGGGATCACGGTAGCCCTCTGTCAGTTCAGAGCATTGGGCTGTGAAGGGTGAGAGAGCAAGTCCCTTCCACTGCCAGGTGACAGGCACAGGGAACTCTTCCGGCTGGACAATCCTGAATGTGCATATTCGATATTTCTCAGTGAACATCCTAAGCTGAGTTGGTGCCTGCTCAATGCTTTCCAGCCAGATGCTCACGCATATGGAGATTAATCACCATTACTCTCCTCAGACTTGTTGCTGATAGTCAGTGTGCTTTTAGCTTCAGCTTAATGAAAATCACAACAGATGCAAGCTTACAGAAGAGGTCAGGATTTTGTCAATCCTATGAACAGCTTTTTAACTCACAGAAACTTAATATTACTCCAAAATCAGAAATGGAGTTAAAAGCAACATCTCCTCTATTGCGATGCTTTACAAAGTATGGTTTATAAAAGCACAAGGTCATGGCCCTTGTTATAGCAGTTAAATACATTGAAATATTTTTCTATGCTTTTTTTAAAAAAACCACAACAGAAAAATAAACAGGCAAGCTATTGTAACCTGAAAAAAAAAAAGCAACATCTCCTTTACGTAAATAGGTTTAATTTAAATGTAGTGCCTATGTAAATCAAATGTGTATTGTATTTTAATTTACATACATACTATATATATTAAAAGGAAAAGGAAAGATAAATACTTCTTGAGATAGCAAATACTGAAAAAATGAATACTAAATATTTTTCAATTCGTGTCCCCCTATGATCTGATATAGAACTATAGTGAGTTAAAGAAAATCAAGCAAAAGGGGGATAAAAATGGAAGATAAATATGCATAAAATGAAGAGCTGGGCATCAAATAAAGGTGAATAAACAAAAAAAGAGATCATAAAGGGGAGCCGAAAGGAGGAAGAGGAGGGGAGAAAGGGATTAGAATGAAGAGAAGAAGAGGGAGAAAGGAGATAGAAGACAGAGCAGTTCAGAGATTTAGGAGGAAAAGTGCCACATTGATTCTTCATAAAGACATGCACAGTGGTGTTCCTCCAGCAGAGCAGAAAATGTAGAGAGAGCAAAAAAGGAGAAAATTAGCCTGCAAATCACATAAATTCCTTCATCTCACCACAGAACTACTTGTTTCCTTGTATTACCAATCTTAGGCATTTTTCTACCTTCACCATATTGGAAAAGCGATAATACTGAGACTTGAGGCGCTGTTTTTCATGCATGCAACAAACAAACATTAGACTCTCACACATGTGACATTGTTCTACACACCTCAACGTTTCTGGTCTGTGTGGGCTATTTCTAAGGTAGAAAAAGTAATTCTTGTGAAGTGTGGCACAAGAAACGATTATACTATGAGTGGTAGCACACTGATTGCAGGGAGGAGAAAATAATCAGGTTAGGATATCAATTAAGGATAAAGACTTCCAATGTAGTCTGGTATCATTGCCCATCTACAGGGAAGGGAGGGAGGGAGGAAGGGAGAGAGGGAAGGAGGGAAAGAAGGGGAGGACGAAGGGAGGGAGGGAGGGAGGGAGGGAGGGAAGGAAAAAGGGAAGGGAAAGGAGGGAAGGGAGGGAGGGAGGGAGGGAAAAAGGGAAGGGAGGGAGGGAAGGGAGGGAGGGAAAGGAGGGAGAGAAAGAAGGAAGGAAGGAAGGAAGGAAGAGAGGGAGGGAGGGACAGAGGGAGGGACGAAGGAAGAAAGAAAGCTAAAAGAGATTAATTCTAACAAAATGAATGAGCTATGAAATGGCTCACACAGAATTATAATTCACTTCTGTATAATCCAAACAATAAATAAAGATTCAGTTTCATAATATTAGAGCACCATATATCTATATTTATTTTGGAAATATTACTGAAAACTTTCCAAATTTGGAGAAGAAAAAGCTATAAATTTAAAAAGATTAGAAAATCCCAGGCAACATAAGGTCAAAGAAATTGATGCCAAGACACATTACACTTAAACTTCAGGGCACAGAGGAGAACATCTGGAATATGGCAGAGGGAGACCACGCATCACCTGCAGAGAAACACTAAGAGGAATATCAGCAGATTTCTCCTCCGAAACAATGGGGGACACAGGGAAGCAGCATGGGTTTTTCAAGTGCTGAAAGAAAAGAACTGTCAACTGCAAATTCCACATCTGGCAAAGCAATGCTTCAAAAATTAAAGTGAAATAAAGACATTTTCGTAATGAAAGAAAGCAAAATTAGTCACCTAACAGACTTAAAGAATAGCTAAAATAAACTAAAATCTTAAGAGAATCATTGAGAAAAAAAAATGATAAAACCAAAAAAGGCTTTTCTATTCTTGATGAGTTTTATAAATCTTAATTTGATGAAACAAAAATTATTGCATTGTTCATATAAACCTACTTAGGCTACCTTAATAGAAAGCTATACTAGGTGGCTTAAAAAGATAGAAATTTATTTTCCCACAGTTCTGGTGGAAAGATCAAATTTCCAACAGCATTCAGTTCCATGGGTTCTGGAGAGAGTTGTCTTCCTGTCCTGCAGGTAGACAACTCTTCCTGTGTTTGCTATGATTGCTATGGGGTGCCTTTGCTGAGGAGGGTCTGGGGAGGAGGGGTCTTCAGGGACTATCCTTTAAGAGCATTAATCCTGCCAAAGTACGGTCCTTCTTCACAATTTCGCCTAGCACTCTCCCCAGCTGCAGTCATACTGGGTATTACTAGGATAGTATTACTAGGAAATCAAGAGAGGAATATAGCCTGAGCCACCCGAGTTTGACTCACCAGGTCTAGGCAAAGGCCAGACTTAGTGGTGTAACACAACTATGGAGAATGACAGGCAGAGAACAAAGACTGTCTGGAAGCTCACAGGCCAGCCAACCCTTATGCATATACATATACCTACCTACCTACATACATACATACATACCTATATATATATAAAATGTCAAAGTGGAAAGACAATGAATTGCACACAATGTTGCTCCTTATTTCTATACAAGTGCTGTGCCATGCTGGAAAGAGAGAGAGAGAGAGAGAGAGAGAGAGGAAGGAGGAACAAGAGCCAGAAGACAGATAATCATATAGTGAAGGTGGCTATTGGATAAACAAAAGCAGGAAATGAAATATTAAAAACGGGAAAGAAGTCTTCAGTGAGAAGATAATGAAAAAAGTTTAAAAACAAACACTAATCTAATAGAATCAATGTTCTGTCCTCTACCTCACACTACCGCTTGGAAATGAACGTGGTTATGCCTTCTTCTATCTACAATTAGAAATCAAATTATGGCTCAGCTTACAGCCAGGACAACTTGTACTCGGCTGCATCAACTGGTAAAGCTACTTTAATAAATAAAGATGGATTACCCAGCTGTTCGTATGAGACATTAAAGCATTCCACTAAAGCAAAACACAAACTTAGGTAGTTACTAGGTTGGCTTGATTTTTGTGGTGATTAATTTTATGTGCCGACTTGGCTTGAGTTAAGAGACATTCAGACCAACAAAATTGTGGCGCAAGACACAGCAACTGCACACAAACCTGGCAACCTCAGCTAGAATCCCAGAGTCCACAGAAAAAGTGCCCCTTTGACCTGAACATGAACACCAGGCCATGTGCCATGTAATCTCTCTCTCTCTCTCTCTTTCTCTCTCTCTCTGTCTCTCAAATAAATAAAAATTTTCTGGATGTGTCTCTATGGATGTTTCTGGAAGAGATTACCATTCAAATGTCAGCTTTTAGGATTACAGGAACAAAGCCTCAGCCCCCGATGCATTGCTCTAGACTTTTAAAGCCAAAATGGAATTCACAGCTTTAAGGAAGGAAGGGATTTCAGTACTAGTCAGTTTGTGAAGCAAAGGTGTGTTTCATAAGGATATCTGAATATAGGCTTAAGCCTAACTGTTAAGAGAAAGAGAAGCACTCAGAAGAAAGTGGGCCTTTCAAAGGAGAGGCCTTGATTTTCTTTAGGAGTTGTATATACCATTTTAGTGGGTGCCACAGTTAATCCTAGGTGTCAACTTGACACACCTGGCATTAACCAAGATCAACTGGGACCACCCTGAAGAGATTATCTGGTCATATTCTACAATACAAAGACCAGCTTTAGATCTGATCAGAACATCTCAGTAGTGGACCAGATAAAAGAAACCACAGAAGACTGAAGAGAAGGGAGACTCTTCAGGAGTCCTCCAGCCTTCAGCCATGTGGATGGGAGTGACATAGCCTGCCAGCTTCAGCCACCAGCCATGTCTCCCCTGCCCTGAAAGTCTATTTTCCCCTCTGGAACTGTAAGTTGAATAAATCTCCCTTTTCCCTTTAAGTTAATTGACTTTGCGTGCTCTCTCACAGCAACAGTTAAGAGTAACCATTACGGTGGGTTTTGAAGTTACTCCCTTCAAAGGCTTACTTATCTAATGACATTGTAGGTGGTTCCTGGAGAGCATCTGGCAAGGTTATAAGTGCTACAATCCCTGTCAGGAAGGTAGGAGATCTTCACTGCAAAGTTCTTTGGGACATCTAGGGAAGGAAATGTGGTCCTACCCAAGCTCATATGCCCTCAGGCCTTAAGTCTAGTTTGTTGTTCTTTTGACATAAGATATTTCTATATGAAGAATATTATTTCTGTGTTAGTAACCATAACAACAAATGTTCAATGCACTCAATCTCTTAATTTTTATCAGACTCCATGATTTGTTTTATTTTCTCCTATCATGTGCCCTTAATTGCCCTGTCTCTCTGTCCTGCATCAGACAGACTGAGTAATGAAGGGCCAATGAGAACAGGTAACATAGATGCACTGAATGAAGTACATTGCAGGCAGAGGTCAACAACGTGGAAGGGCATACTGCCTTCTATGACATCTGCTGTCCTTGGAAATCAGAATTCCAGTTTCTTAATTTGAAACTTGAGATTCCCACAGCAGTGAAACTTGTCCTTACCAGACCCGCATAATGACTGACATACCAACATGCCCCCACAGACTATCAAGAAACTCAAGAGAGGTAAGAACATACAGTAGGAACTTAGGGACTAAAGTTGGATGAGTGAAGGGAAATGTCCCTGTCAATGGGTGGTTCGAGGAGGGGCAACTTGGTATACCACAGAGGCTGAACTGTAGCAAAAGTAAACAAGTCAGAGGGAACCCTGGAATCCACAGAAGCAGACAAGAAGGAAGGTGGGAGGGAGTGAGTGGGATGGGTTGATGAAGGGAGGATGGATGGGTAGGAAGTGGGAGGGAAGCATGGAGAAGTATTCAATATGCTTGTAAAACTAGAAAAAAAAATAAGTGAATAAATTGCCCTACACCCAACACCCTCAACTAACAATACCAAGAGCTCAACTTATTCTTCAGCCCACAAATAATTTCTGGTTTCAATCTTCAGTTCCTGAACACAAAAATCCAGAACACAGACCGCAGAGGGACCCTGCAATAACGTGACTACGAATGCAGAGACATGCTGGAGCATATTTAGGCATGCTGGGAAGGCCTTTGAAGGTCATTCCCCCACTGCTGGGATTATCTTGAAGGAACACACCCTGTTGATCTGGAGGAATTGGTTTTCAATATGAAATGATATGAATATGAGCTCTCTGATGTTTTTATGTCCAGGTTCGTGTGTTTGGGAGTTGAAGATTGAAGCCAGCACACATGTAGAGGATTAGAGGGGATTTTATTAGAGGAAAGAATGGAACTCACAGATATGGATTCCGAGAGGGGCAAGAGAGTAGAGAAGAACTTACAGATTCCATATATGAAATCCACGAGGGGCAAAGGAGCAGGAGAGAACTCACGGAGTCTGTGAAGGGTCAGTGAGCCCAAGATGGCCAGCAAGGTGAGGGGGTATGTGTAGGGTTAGGAAGGCCCAGGAACAGTGGCTTTTTCCTATTGGCCAGTTTCAGTTTCTGGAAACCTGACCAAAGCTTTTGGTCCCCTAACTTTCATGGGTCTGTTCATATCCGGGCCGGGCCCAGTTGATCTTACGGCCAAGCTCTGAGCTGTTTCTTTTGAGGAACTTAACTTATTTGCAATGTGAGGTGGGCTCCAGAAGTCAGTTTCTGGGTTAAAAAGATTCTAAAATTTGTGAGAAAAAGCTTACTCCCTCCCCAGACTTTTACAAGAGGCCTGGGAACCTAGATACATCCCGTATCTAGGAAGGGACGGGGAGGAGGAGAAGCAGGAGGAGGAGGGGGAAGAGGAGGAGCAGGAGGTGTTCTGTAACTAGGGGAAACATTTCTTATAACACTGACTAGGTGCTGTTTTGCTTGTGTAATTGTTTCTTGCTTTAGGGTCATAAATCTAGATAACATTCAAATGTCTTGGGACTGGCCACAGGACATTCTTTTCTGAGATCTGCCTAACCACCTTGTTCCTCCCCCCACTCCGCTCTGCTAACCCCATGATAGACATCACATCACCTGGTTCTTTCTTATGGTACTTTGCCAGCCCCCTATCCTGTTTCTATGGTAGCTCCAAGCCTCTCACTGTAGTTTTCTACTATAAAAACTGTCTGCTCCCCGAAGCCCATGATACACTTTCAAGTGTAGTCCTGGAGGTCCAGTTTTCTTCTGCCCCACAATAAAGACTTTTCCCTGGCCCAGAGTCTGTGTCTCACTGGGAGGATAACCAGAACCTATCACACAATGGAGAGCTCATATTCACATCCTTCCATATTGAAAACCAGCTCCTCCAGATCAATAGTGTTGCAGGGAAACGGTCTCGACCGTCCCAGTGTCATAGGGTTCTTGTGTTCCGGAGCCGAAGATTGAAACCAGAACACCTGTAGAGGATTAAGGTAGAGTTTATTAGAGAAGAGAAAGGCTGGAACTCATGGACTCCAGACGTGGAGTGCCACGAGGGGCTAGGACGCCTCCATGAGAAGCAGGCAGCTGGAAAAGAACCCACAGCACTGGAGTGCCATGAGGGGATAGGGCACCTTCGTGAGAAGCAGACATGAAACAGAGCTCATGGCACTAGAGTGTCATGAGGGGCTAGGGAGCCTCCGACAGAAGTAGGCAGCTGGAAACAGACTCATGGGACTGGAGTGCCATGAGGGGCTAGATCGCCAAAGATGGCTGCTAGGGCCAGGTATGTTTATACTCCTAGACAAAGCCCTGGAAACTGGCTTTTTCTCATTGGTTAATACCCATTGGGGCCCAACCCAGTTGCTCCTGGGTTGTTTGAAATCTCCATAATCCTTTCATAGGGAAGTTGGCCATCTTATCTCTGGGAAGAGTCAGTTCCTCAGCAGGAGTGTGGGGGATGACCTTCAGGAAGACCAAAGACCTTGAGAGACCCATCCAAGCGTGGCTGCTCTAATCCTGCCTCAACAGGGTGTGTTCCTTCAGGATAATCCAGCAGTGGGGGAATGACCTTCAAAGACCTTCCCAGCAGGGCCTCCTTCTGAAACAAGCATAAATAAATTCTAGGATCTCTTAACATTAATAATCTCATTGTTCCAGGGGCACTCTGGGATCTGTGTTCCAGATTCTCAAGTTCGGGACCAGAGATTGAAACCAGAACGCACCGAGAGGATTAAGGCAGTTTGTTAGAAGAGAGAAAGAACAAAACTCACAGACTCCAGATGTGGAGTGCCATGAGGGGAAGGGGCCAAAGATGGCTGCCCGGGTCAGGTATATTTACACATTTAGGCAAGTCCAGGGAAAAATAGCTTTCCGCATTGGTGTGCTCCAGTTTCTGCAAACTTGATTGGAGCTTTTAGTCCTTTATATCTCCTTGATCTGTCCATATTGGGGCCCAACTCAGTTGATCTTGTGCCTGACCTCTGGGTAGGCTTATCTGTAATGGAGAACTACTCTCTATATCCTTGCAGGTATTGAGGGTTCGGGGAAGTTGACGAAGGGTGTGTTCCTTCAGGGTAATCCCAGCAGTCCGGGATGACCTTCTAAGACTTTCAGAGACTGCCCTGCTTGGCTGCTCTAAAACTATCTAAACATGAGCTGATTTCCATAGTAAATTCCATTAATATCTGACATTATCTTCTATTGTTTTGTCGGTTTAAAAAAAAAACCTCTGGAGAACCTTGATTAATATACAAATCAAGTATAAGGAACATAATAGTTTTCATGATAGTTTTTCTCAATTGTCCCAAAATATCTCAGAATCTAGGGATATAGCTTTCAAGATTTTCATCTTTCTCCTACCTCAAATAAGGTATGCCTAAGGAGCAGTGGTGCTTTAAACCGTCAGTTTGTCCTCAAGAATATGAGCATCACAGAGCAAGTTATTTGGGTGGACTTAAAGTACCTCAAACCTACCAATATGCATGCGAATTTTTGCATTTTTAAAATCAAGACTATTGTTGTTATACAAGCAGACAAAAGACAAGAAAGACCATCATTACTATGCTTGTTCCAAAAGTTCGGAGCATTTTACAGCTTTCCAGAAAAAAATATCAAAGATATGCAAATGTGAAGCACGCCAAGAAATACAGTTTCTCATCTCATTTAGTCACTGAGTTGGTCTGATATCTGTGATGGTTAATTTTATGTGTCAAATGTAACTTTTCATGTTCCTAAGAAAGGGGTAGGGACCTTGGAGAACAAAGAAAAGACTACTTAATATAGTTAGTTGCCTATGTATAACCTTATCAGAACTTGTAGAATGTATAATCATCATATATGGGAAGCAATGAAACTAGACTACAAGGAGAATTAACAAGAGATATAAAAGTTGTACTTTTCTTTGCTTGACACTCAGTCTTCCGGGTACAAATGCACAGAGCTTTGCCTGAGAACAAATTAAACTATTTTCTGGAAGATACCTTTGGCGCTCTACCTTCTCTGTACAAGTAGTGACCTCTGACAGTAGTGACCCAGTAACAGAAAAAAAAAAAAAAAAAAAAAAAACCAAAGAACTTCTAAAACGAGATTATGAAAAGAGAAAAAGTAGTTCACTAAAGGAAAAAAAAATTAAGCAGTCAGCAAAACACAGGATTCATTTCTAATTCTTTCTCTCATGCATTGAAATACTGGACAAGTTCCTTGATCTCTGCAGACCACAGAGAAAGCAGTACAGATATTCTGAAAGAAGATCAATGGGTGGAGGAGACTTTCAATACACTAGGGGAAAATACCTGCAGCAGTGCTTATATTTTTTACAGGAAAAGAAATTATCTGTTTATTTTTTTTTTCTACACAGATCTCCCAGAACCAAAATTCCTTTATGATGGTGAGACAAACTGAGATGTTCAAAAACAAGTTTCCACTGGGCAATTTGGCAGCAAGCTTAAAAAAAAAAAAGACCATAGATAACAGCTGTAGGCACCTCACATCCTCTAGCCACTGTGCGTCCCACAGGTACATATCTAGAAGGTGGTATTGTCTAACAAGACAAGAGGTGGTTTTCTTAATGGGTTGGCATGACAAGATAGGTAGAGAACGACAACTGATTTAGTCTCTTATCCCATCTAACACCAAGCATCCTTGCTATGAGATTGTCAATAGCTTTATTAATACTAAAGTGAAAAATCAGTGTCTACGACCTGGTTGAAAGGGTAAGAATCAGATTTTTGAACACTCATATTTTCATTCCAAGGTCAAACTAGATACACCATATTCAGAAGTAAAGAATAAAAGTTAACTTTAGCCAAGCCAGATTCTCCACTGGCTGTCCTTAACAAGTGATTGTCTTTCACAGTTCTTTGAGACAAAAGACTGTCCTTTCTCTGTAAAGAATGGTAAATGCTATTTTGGTGCTGGTCAAATATTTTAAATCAAAAATTGATCACTTTGTAACTTACACCATTCTTCAGGGGCCACTTTTGGACTTGAGACTTGTGACCAAGTGCAGGTCCTAAGACATTAGAGAAACATCGAAAAAGGCATCTGGTTACATATTCTTCACTTCTCAGTGTGGTTTATTCCATAGTTTTGGTTGAATATGAGGCTGGAGAGATCTATGTGGAATCTGAGTGTCAAGTAAAAATCTTAGTTGGTCAGAGAAACAAAAATCCCAACAATGGCCTATAGGTGGGGAATGACCATGATCCTAACAAATTATGCCAACTCTTTCTCTAAAAAGGAAAAGGGATTATATCTCTAAAGAAAAAAGTAACCATCTGCAAAAACTTCTGGCTAGAAGCAAGGAGAAGAATATTAACAGTTACTGAGTGATATGCTGGCATCTACAGGAAGCAGCTATTCCATCCTTACAAAACTGTACTCAAAGAAATAAATGGTTATGTTTTTTCTTGCAGTGGTTTCATATATTCCAAGGTGGCCCTGAACTTGCATTGAGTCCAGGGTAAGAATGAACATCTCTTCCTCCTGCCTCTGTCTCTCAAGTGCAGGGATTAAGACACGTTTTAGGCAGTGCTAAAAATGGAAACCAGGGCTTCGTGCATGCCAGGAAAACATTCCATCATCTCAACTTCATTCTCTGCCTTGACCTTCTCAAGACTCCTCTACTAGGAAGTAATCAAGAACAGACTATAGAGTAAAAAAAATAATAATAATACAGAAAACAATTACCCTATTATTTTTCTATGCATCATACTTTTTCTTTTCACTCAGGAGTAATGGAAAAAAAAATAACAAAAATGAATAAAACCTCATTTTTTTAGCCAAAGGCATGTAAAGTTAAATAGACTTGGTAGGGAAAAAAATCATATTTACAAAGAAATAATCCCTAGATTAATAACAATTATTAATCTCTGTTATATAAGAAAGTGAACTCAAGCACAAAAAATTCAAAATAGTCAAATGTAGGAAAATCACTGTAGATACCAAACCTTTAGAGCCTGGAAGAAAAATCTGGATTATTAATCAACATTTTTAATCTTTCTTTGTTTTGTTTTGTTTTATTTGAGGATAAAGCGAGGACCTAGTTCTTGAAATGTACCTGACCTATGAGATTCTGCAGTGTCGCCCCTCTAGAGATGCTCCTGGGCACTAATATTGTCTGGAGTACTATTACCCTCAGCGCCTGCAGCGTGCATGGCTGTGCCCATCTATGTCTTTGTTGGCTGGGCTCCCTCTGAATTCTAAGTTGTAACTCAGCCCTGGAGAAGTAGGGGGCAGAGCAGTTGGCTCATATCCGTGCTCAGAGGCAGCAGACCTGGGACTTTCTCCCAGAAGCGGTTTTATGTCACAGTAGTAATGATCCAGCAGATTCGTATCTAAAAGCCGAGCCCCCAGTGCAGCCTTTGCATCTTGTCTCTTGATTACTCCAGGTGTCTCAAGTATACTTAGCCGCTGATTAAGGCAAATTACTCCTTCCCAGTCAGAAGGCCTTTCCTGTCATGGGGCTTTCAGACTATCCTTTCCTGTCACTTAGCCTTTTCTTTATTCTGGGAGGATTCCTATCACAAGCTCTTTGGGATTAACTACTGAACTGCTGCTACCTTGTTCAACCAAGGGGTCCTCCCCCATGTTTAACTTCTACCCATGAAGCAACTCTGGCCTTAATTTATTTCTCAGCAACATCGGGAGACCAATCAGGAACAATGAAACAAATGCATGGGAATAAAAGAGACAATTCAACACTCTTCACGTGATTACCAAGCACACTGGCCAAAGCCCATGGGCTCTGTGTATCTTCAGGAGCCCAGAAAGAAGGAAGAGAACTTGAACTCCACTTTATCAAACTGGGCTGGTTTCTCTTGATTCTGATGCGATTGTCTTCTCTCAGCCTTCAGGGAAAGCTTTGCAAGGTCGGGGTAAGAAGAGAGCACAAAATGTCCAAACTGTGGTACTGTGACAGGGATGAGTTTGGCTCCTCAGAAATGCAAAGCTCCTTTGCACATTGGGAAAGTGAGAAAGCAGCTAGATTTATTACAGACAGGAAGCGGAGACAGCAGGAGCTAATTCCCAAAGTACTGAGCAAATAAAGCAAGGGGCTTTGCTGGTGAGGCTCACACAAATTCTAAACAGGAAAGATGCAGCATTGTATGGCGTGGCAGGCACATCCAAGTGTGGCAGGCTCAGCTTCATGTCATGCTTCTTTATGCATTGCTTGATCAAGAGCTGACGCTGGATCAAGAAGCTCAGTGGGTAAAAGTGCTAGTGACCTGAGTGCTAACCCCCAAACCCACATAAAAAAAAAGTCAGGAGGGGACTGGAGAGATGGCTCGGGAGTTAAGATTGTGCCTCACAAGCAGAAGGTCCTGAGTTTGGATCCCAAGTCCCACAAAAAAAAAAAAAAAAAAAAAAAACACCAAACCTGCACTCCCACCCTAGTGGGTGGAGCCTGGGAAATCCCAGTGTGAAGTAAAAAGGAGTTAGAAGCAATCCAGGATGATTCCTGAAGTCACTCTTGGTCCTCCACAGGGAGACACACTGTCCTCTGATACACACACACACACACACACACACACACACACACACACACACACAATTAAATAAAATATTACATTTTTAAAAAGTCAGGTGGGGTAGCATGCATCTGTTATCCCAGAATGCCTAGAGTGGGATAAAACAAACAGGTGGTGGAAAATGTACCTGGTAGTTTGGCAGCCAGTTAGCAACAAATAGACCCTGTCTCAGCAGGTGCAGGGGGAGAGTGGAGTCCTGGAGGTCGTTCTCTGCTGCCCACATGCACGTTGTGGCTTATACACACACACACACACACACACGCACAGACAGACACACACAGACACACACAGACACACACAGACACACACACAGACAGACACACACACACATACACCACAGACACACACACAGACAAATACACACATACACAGACACAGACACACACACACAGACAGACACACACACAAACACACACATACACAGACACACACACAGACACAGACACACACACACAGACACACACACAGACACACACGCAGAGACATACACACAGACACACACACAGACACACACGCAGAGACACACACACAGAGACACACACACAGACACACACACACAGACACACACAGACACAGACACACACAGACACACACGCAGACACACACGCAGACACACACACACAGACACACACACAGACACACACACAGACACAGACACACACACAGACACACACACAGACACACACAGACACACACACAGACACACACAGACACACACGCAGACACACACGCAGACACACACACACAGACACACACACAGACACACACACAGACACAGACACACACACACAGACACACACACAGACACACACAGACACACACACACACACACACAGACACACACACACACACACACACACACACACACAGACACACACACATTATTTTTTTAAAAAAGGCGGGGGCGGGGGACATCTCTGGAGGTAGAATTTAGTGCTATAATGAGCCAAGCCCACTCCAGGTCCTTGAGGGCAGGAGGCTCAGCAATCAGGCCTCTTTCTCTCCAAATGTGTCTGACGAGCATTACAGGAACCAAAATGCAGCTTGATAGGCAGGATCATTTGAAAGGGCAGAGGCTTTTCCTGGCAATTGTCCTTGAACGTTTCAGTCCAGGTCTAACAGTTGTGATCGCCCGAAGCCTCCCACTACAGGCAAAGATGGACAGATTGCACTTCCCAATGCGACTTCCATAGTTTTACCTCCTGCATCACATACTTTTCTAGAAGCTTCTATCCTTTTCCTATCTAATTCCCTTCTCTTTCAATCTTAGGATTGTGACTTGTACCAGAACTGGTGCTGAGTAATAAAACATGAGTCATGAAAGGCAAGCCAGATCTCGCCTTGCTAGATAAAGACATCTTTTAAAACTTCTTGCCTCTCTGAAAAAGTTCTGATGAATAGAGGCTATCTTCCTGCAAGGAAGTCCAAGAAAGATCATACACGTTCACAAGAGGAGACAGAATTGGCCTCAACAGAGAGCTACTTGTTCAGCACCAGGAAGCATTTAGCCTTCGTTATTCTGATTCTAGTCATAATCAGGCTGGTATTGCAGAAGTTAGAATCACCCAGCAAGGTCTCTGCAAGTCTTGGCCTAGAGACACCCTAGCAATAACAACGTGATTGCTCCAGCTTCAGATTCTAAGCTTGGAACTGATCATTTGTACAGCAATCACCAAGAACTGCGACCTCAAGTCCCGGATACAAAGAAGAGTGAATTGAGAGGATATGATAACATCACAGGTCTCATCCATTGTTATTTCTCTATCTATAAGACTAAGTCCCTTTGCTAATCCCAAGCATGTCTGGGTCTTGGAGAAAGCTCTGAGCTCACCCATGCTCATTAACATATAAAAACCAGCAGAGCTATATGCTGGGAAAACATCCAACCTATTTATTGAAATACAATCCAGGTAGATGTCTCCTTTTCCTGCACAACACACTCACATGAATTAAGTAAACAGTTTCACTGTTCACCTGACTACAGTTGAGAAATCCAGAAATGAAAAAGGAACTTTTGCATAATCTAACATGTGGTAGAAACAGAAAGCAAAATCTTACCCAGTGTTTCCTTGTTGGTTCATCCTGATGCCTATTACGTACAGGCAAATTTAAGTTGTTCCCCTTGCCTCAGTCTCGTAGGGATTACATTTCCTTTCTTCAGCGTGGGAAAGAAAACTTGATTCAAGAGCAATAGACTGAATGGATCTATAAAGGCAAATATGAAAGTCGAGCCCCATCAATTTTGTACTGTCCTACTTTTGTTAAATCTCTGCGTTTGCTTGCTTTAAAAGTTTGGCACTTTTAGGAATTGGGACTGTACTAGACATCATTAATGTTGTAGCCCATAGGAACTGACAGAGATGGAAGATTTTGCAAAGACAGAATCGGGGTACCTGGAGGCTGGTACAGAGTCTGTTCCCAGGAAAGTCCCACAATCTTCCCTGGATGGCAGCTTCTAAGTGGAAGCCCAGGCAGCAGCAATGACCCTGGTAGCCATGGTTCTAAGATATCCCTTTGATGTATTCCTCCCTGGGATCTCGTCCTCTTCCAGATACTGCAATCTCACCTTTACCTCTGAGAGACACCATTTCTCACCTCCTGGCACATACATAAGGCTGATTCCCCAGGATGTGTTTTTAGTCTTTTGATCCACCACACTTGGGAACTGCTTTGGAATAAGCAAGTAGGTCTGCTTGAAAATGATATATAGCAAAGCAGCGAAAATATTTTTAAAAATAAACATGAGGGAAAAAGGCACTGGGATTCAATAGCTTGAGATAATCCACTTCAAATTCAGTTAGAAATTGAACTATGCATAAAATATTCTTTGGAACTCACACATATTTTTCAAAATAAAATTTCCTTTTTTTTTCACTTCCCCAGAGCTACCCAGCTCCTTTCATACTTCTTTCCCTGTAATCTCTTCTCTCTTAGAACACCAGGTTTTCTGGTGCAGCGCAGTTAGCACATGAATGTATGAATGCATAAATACCTCGCATACACAAATGACTGGTTTAATGATGCCTTTTTGCTTTAGCTGTTCTTAAAAATAAACATAAATCCAGCTAATGTCTACAGACCTCCCTGCTAGATACGATTTGCCTATATGATGTTTACTTTATTGTGCGGCCCCCTGCTCACCTCTTTTCACATACATTCCCATCTCTCCTAAGCCCGCATAGCTTCATCTGCCTCATTGCTCTGGTCTACGGAGAAGAAGCTTGCGGATGGCGAATAAGCCATTCCTTTTTAAAAATGAGAAGTCACTAGAAGCATATTTGGTTTTAAGATGCAAGAGTAAAATAGTTCCATCAAATTCCTACTCTAATGAGAATTCACCCTAGTAAAGAACTGGGTATTTTAGTTTAGAAAATGAGAGGGATTTGCAAGGGTATGATAAGCCTGGAGCCAGGATGACCCAGCAAAGGAGTTCGCATTCTTCAGGACCCAGGAGATGGTTAAGCATTTCAGCAGTAAAGTACAAGGTGAGCAATACACATCCTACTGAAAGCCTTGGGAAAGGAGGACACAGGCTCACTCGTTCCATGACCATGCAGACCTGCACCACATCGTTGGAATCTCCAAAACACACTGTCATTGTACAGAAAGCTTAGTGGCGGTGGGCTAGAAAAGTTTAGGTAAACCCCATCATCATCATCTATGAGAATGTGCCTCATGGATTTCAGGTGCCTAAGAATGAAGAAGCAGGACTTTGAAAATGAATCCATTGTCAAACTGCTCTCACAATTTGCATATTCAGACCTCTGTTTGCATATGTCAGCTTTACTAGGCAATAAGATTTTGGAGTGTAAGACAAAAAGATTTGGGGTGTAAGACTGGGAACAGCCATGGGCATCAGAGCTGGGCAGGAAACCGTCTGTGGGAGTTGGTTAAAATGAAACTACAGATCACCGCCATTGAACTTAGTCAACCAAAACATGAGTGAGTGGCCCGCCAACTTCACCACCACTGCCAGGGAGACTTTAACAAATTAAAAACTCCAAGTCCTTCCCCTACAGATTAAAGTTCAGTAAAAATGCAAGGAACTTTAGAAGTGAGGCCTTTTTAAGATTCTTCAATGGATTCCAGTCAATCTGATTTGGGATGCCCTGCTCGGGCAGTAAGTATTCTTTGTCAGAGTGGGGACACCTGAGCTATGTAGGCAGTCTCTCAAGAGTGCCCGAAATGAATCATCATCATGATGTCATTAAACATGGGTTGGGGTTCTACGTCATAATACGACATAAACTTTAAAGTATGGGGGACTTTTGGATAGAGAAGGGAAGAGCGACCTGGGCTGTCTTAAACTGGAAAGCATTAATTCCCAAGACATATTAATAAATAAGAAGGGAAAGGAAAGAAGTATTGTCAAACTACATTTTAAAATTTGTGGCAGATTTTTTTTTTAATTCTAAGTTACTTCCTTGTTTTCTTAGACTTGTGAAGTCACAAAGCTAAATAAAACAGTGTTATATAACTTATAAATGCTTAAATTTCACACAACTCATAATTTTATAGATTAAATACATGTGACTCACTCAACTAGAAAGGGATCTGGAAAGATAAATCATGATACAACTAAAGACACTGAATATACACAGAACGTAAAACTGTAGGAAATTGACTTCTAGGGTTTCCTGCCCACAGTTCAATGAAACTAGTGTTTGTCTTCATCTGTTGCAATGAACAGAAATCTTTCATCACTACAGGACAAAAATCTTCAGTTGAACTTAAGACTTCTTTATACCTTCACCTAACAGAGAATGTCAAAGACTACATCTCCAAAGTGCTAACCAGGCCTTTAGTGGGCCTGTTAGAAAATGTTCCATGAGGTTCAAAGGGCAGATAGTCAATAGTCAATTTTTAATAATTTGTATTGAATTTAGTCTTTGATAATTTCATACATATAATAGTACATTCTAATAACAATTACCCCTCCACCATCTCTAATCTCCTTCTCCTCCCTATTAATTTCCCCTTCCCTACCAGTACCTTTCCTACATTTATGTCTTTTTGTAAGCAGTCAAATTTTTGATGCACTTTCAAGTTAAGGATAATGTTCCTCATTTCTGGTGGTTGCAAATAATTCCTAAAATTTATGTTTGCTCATAAAAAGACTGACTTCCTGGTGTGAGGCTGACCAGTTTACCAGTAAAAATGTGTTATGTCACTTCATTAGCCATGTAACAAAGTCTAAGTTTATGTCATGTTGACCAATATTTCAAAATCTCTGATAGTCTCACCTCCACTTATGGACTAATAATCCAAATCTCAACAAGTCATTCCCAGACTGTTTCAATTGGATTAGCCATGAATGTGGGTGGTAACTTCCTCTTTTCTTATTCTCCCCCAAATCCTCCACCCCCTTTCAATATTCTGAGACTCTGTAACCCATTTCAGCTGGGAACTCACTGTGCAGCTCAGACAGATCTCAACGCTTTCACTGTATCTTTCCAAGTACTGGGATTACAGATCTGAACACCCGTATCTGGCTCTCCCTCACATTTCCAAACTGACTGAAGAGACCAGACCATCAGCTTCCTTGTTTGCCTGGAGCCACATCACAGGCACCAGCATAGATCTTCAGAACATTTTTCAGACGAGTTCCATGTAGGAAATACATTTGTTTTGTAATGGTGAGCTTGGGATGCTTAACTGAAATAGATTTAATTTTAGTTGACTTTCTAAGTGAACACTTCTTTGCACAATAAGATTGCTAATGGATATTTGGAAACAAGCATCCTGTCTCTGAAAGCAAAAAGACTAACCCAATGTGTAATGGTTACTCCCAACTGTTGCTGTGACTGAGCATTCAAAACCAATCAACTTAAGGGAGAAGGAGATTTATTCAACTTACAGTTCCAGAGGGAAGAAGCAGACTTTCATGGTGGAGGTGACATGGCTGGTGGCTGAAGCTGTAGTCGGGCTACGTCACGGCAGACATCCAGCAGGCTAGTGGATGAGATCTGAAGACTGGAGGATTCCTGGAGAGTCTCTCCCCTTTCCAGTCTCCTGTTCTGGGGTTCCTTTTATCTTGTCCACTACTGGGAGGTTCCAATGAGATCTAGGGAGGTTCTAATTGGATCTGGTTGGTCTTTGTATTATAAATGTATTGATCCAGATAAGCCCCTCAGGTGGTCTCAGCTGAACTTAGTTAATGCCAGGTGTGTCAAGTTGACAACCAGGATTGACTATCACACAAAGAAAGTGTAAATTTTTAATAGATACAAAAGACAATATCATTTAAGTTTTTATTTCTACTGTTTACTAAGCAGAAAGAAATAAATTAAAAAGAAAAACAGAGAGCTCTCTCATGTTTCCATAAAACAATAGAACATTGAAAACAAAACCAATAACACTGCAGGATGAATGACTACAATTAGTTTGTGTTTGTTGGTTCATTTAGTTCTGTGTAATCAATTCTTGTTCAGCTGGATCTTATGGCAACAGTCTGTTAACCTGAAATTATCTATCTTAGACTACTGTAAAAATATGTGACATCAGTTTTAAAAATTGTCTACCCAACATCTACAGTTTTATCAAATTGACCAACTACCAAACAGGCTTCATGATGACGTTGAGCCCCAAGACTGCTACTATATGTGTGGAGTTTGTACATTTGATAAATTTACTGTGTGTTTGTATTTTCATTGTATGTATATAAATTTATCTATTTCACAAACGAAATCCTTGATTCCAGGTTCTAAAACACTGAAAGATAAAGGAAGCTGAGCATAAGTTGAAGTAACTTATTCAATTATCTTTCAGAAACATTGAAATACATTTTAGTTTGAAATCTCCTACTATTTAAACTCATAAAAATATCTAAAAACACACAGAACCATTATGAAGAAGAATTGTAATAGGAAGTAAGCCTAATTTCCTTACAAGGGCAAGATGATTCAAACATTATTGTAAGCCACCCAGAGATTCTTGTTCTAAAAACCAAATAGACCACGGAATTTTAAATATATATTGCTTACAAGAGTCACAATATTCATGAAAGAAAACTATAAGCACGGTTGCAAAAAAGCAGATGTAAAGAAAAATAACTGTGCCGTTATTAAAGCAACCATAAAATTTAAGATACTAAACGAAAGAAAATAAATTAGTACTAATTAATGGTTTCATTCACACAAAAGTCTTATTCACGAAACCCTCAAGAAGCAGCAGAGGGTTGAAATAAATAAAGAACTTGCTAAAAGTTTAAGAACAACAAGCCAATATGTACATATGGAAGGAGAATTTGATACAATAGTCATAGCTTAGCATACTTCCATGAATAATTTGAAGCACAAAATAAGATGTAATCAATAGACCCCTATTAAATGCTATACTTTACAAAAAATATGCTTCCCTTTCAAATGACTATGATTTATTTATAAAGATGGATTGCATAGTAACTGAATGACAAAAGACTTCAAGAACTCTGAAAGAGAAATGTTGGAAACCACTTCCTGCAGATAATTTCAATATTTTTTCATTAAAAATGTCACAGTGTTAAGGAATATGAAAATAATCTATAAAGTGTTATAAATCCAATGATATAAATAAATAAGAACAAATAATTTAAGGAAAGCGAAAAGAATATTAACTTTTTAAATTTATGGGCTACAACCACAGTTATACCCAGAACTGCATATATTTTTAGGAAGAATGGGAGAAAAAAAAGAAGAGGAGAGGGGCTGGAGAGGTAGCTCAGGGGTTAAGCCTCTGCCTTGCAGGCGGAAGGTCCCGAGTTCGGATCCTAGACCCCACGTATAGACTCCAGGCGGAAGCAGAGGCGGCCTACGTTTCTGGTCCTGGTAGGGCGGAGCCTGTGAATCCCGGAGCAGAGTAAACAAGGAGGAGGTGGAGGTGTCCATGGTGGTTCCCGAATTCGTCCGTGATTCTACACACACATACACACGCGCACCCACGCATACACGCACAATTGAATAAATAATAAAAAGTAAAAAAAATTTTTAAAAAGAAGAGGAGAAAAGGTAGAATTAAAGAAGCTCATGTTGAATATAATGACCCGTAATACACCATCATGGACACTAGGTTAGAGAAATAAATAAGTGAAATTTAAGAAAAATATAAGTTAAAAATATCAATTAGTTAAAATTGACGGTTTAAAATAGGTTTATTTTTAAACCCTAACATCTTGCTTCTGAATAAATAGCAAACAGCTCAACCAAAGAAGAAATATAGCTCTGGAAAAATCTAAGAGAAAAACACTGAGTAAAATAAAGAACCTTGGAAAAAGTCACAGAGCAAAGCATGGGAGCCAAACTGAGAGCAGAGGCGAGAGCCACGGTGCCCACCTACATGTGATCTGACAGCAGAGGCACAAGTCACTGTGCCCACCCACATCATGATTTAAAGGAGGACCTTCCCCAGTACATCTCTCCCCTTGTCACCTAAGACTGAAGATTTTGAAAACAAAGCCTGTTTTGTAGAAGGCTATCCTTTCTAGAACACCACAGTAAATATTTTTACCAACATTTTTTATTATTATTTATGCAGTTGCGCGTGTATGCATGCTTGCGTGTGTGTGTGTGTGTGTGTGTGTGTGCGCGCGCGAATTCAGGAACCACCATGGACCGCCTCCTCCTCCTTTACTCTGCCCAAGGATTCACAGGCTCCGCCCTACCAGGACCAGAAATGCAGGTCGCCCCTGCTTCTTCCGGGCATCTATACGTGGGGTCTAGGATCCAAACTCGGGACCTTCCACCTGCAAGGCAGAGGCTCAACCCCTGAGCCACCTCTTCAGCCCGCACCAACATTTATTTTTAACAGCAAAGATGATTCTGGCCCTTTCCCCACTCCACCGCCCCTGGGACGCGCAGTCCAGCTGGGACTCACTACGACCCAGGTAAGTTCCGCCCCCACCCAACCCCAAAACCCCAGGCCAAATAATTCAGTTCAGTGAAAAATGCACAGAAATTGAAAGAAGGTCTTAAAAGTTAAAACGACCATGCCCAAGTCAAAGTGCAAATCCATGAGAAAAAACACCCAAGTAAACAAATCTCCCACTGAAGGAATTAATCCCGTAATGTTAGACTTCAACCAGAACAAACCCATGGAAAATGGCCAAGAAAGCCTGACCCAGGATAATGACTTTCAAAATATGATCATTACCATGTTAAATACTATGAAAGAGGAAATCTGGGAGGAATTAAATAACCACGTCAATCGCTTTGAAGAGGAAAATAACAGACTCTTGGAGTTGAGAAAAACAGTTCAAGAAACAAAAACAGGCATAGAGCAGTTAAAACAGACTTAAGCAGAGTTCAAAACTGAACTAAAAGACAAGTTATCTTCAACCCAGAACTCAACAGAGAGTCTTATCAACAGAACTAACGAAGCAAGAAACAGAATTTCAGACCTTGAAGACAAAGTGGGAGTATTAACCAGCTCAATGGAAGAGGTTGTTAAAGCCAAAAAGATACTCGAGAGAAACATTTCAGAGTTGTGGGACACCCTGAAGAAGCCTAACATGCATATTCATTGAATACCAGAGCAAGAATCTCAAAATACCAAACCTGAGGAAATTTTTCAAACAATCATCAAGGAAAACTTTCCTCATCTAAAAAAAGAGAAGCCCATCCATGTATAAGAGGCATTCCACACTCCAAACAGATATGACCAAAATAGAAAATCGCCACGGCAAATAATAGTTAAAACACTCCACATTCAAGATAAAGAAATGGTGCCGAGAGCTTCAAGGGAGAAAAAAACCAAGTCACTATTAAAATAACAAATGACTTCTCAGTCGAAACAGTAAAAGCAAGAAGAGCTTGGAGAGACATACTTCAATTATTGAATGAGCAAAAATGTCAACCCAGGCTGCTATACCCCACAAAACTATCCATCATGATCGACAGAGAAAGAAAAATCTTCCAGCACAAAGACAACTTGAAGGGATACATGTCCACCAAACCAGGCCTTCAAAAAATGCTAGAAATGATACTCAAGCGTGAAGAAAAAAAACAGGAATATCCGGAAGAACAGAAGGCAAGTATAACACCATTAAAAGCAAAGCAATATACTTACAAAAACCACTAAACATAAATAAATGTCCAGAATTAAAAATAGTTTTTCCATTGTAACACTAAATGTTAATGGAATTAACTCACCAATCAAGAGACACAGATTACAAACGTGGATTAAAAATCACAATCCATCAATCTGCTGCCTGCAGGAAACCCATCTCACCACAAAAGATAGGCACATCCTAAAAATAAAAAGCTGCCCTTTTCACCCCACCCCGCTCCGCCGGTAGGGACGCGCACGCGCGATTCAGCCGGGCCTCACCGCGCGCCCTAGGACCCCAGGTCAGCCCACAGGGACCCGGCTCTGACTCCCACCATCCAGCCGGAGCCGCGCGGGGGCCGAGGTATGAGGAGGACCTCCCCCTGCGCCCGGGCCCCGCCCCAGCTGTCCTCGGGGTAAATAGCTCCATGCCTACGCGCCCATCGTCCCTTTTCACCCCACCCCGCTCCGCCAGTCGGGACTCCTACGCGAGATCCACCCGGGCCTCACCCCGCGCCCTAGGTGAGTCCCCGTTCGGGCCCCGCCCACCAGTACCCCAGGCCAAATAATTCAGTTTAGTGAAATTGAGAGATCTTAAGAGTTAAAATGACAATGCCAAAGTCAAAGTGCAAATCCATGAGAAGCAACACTCAAGTAAACAAATTTCCCACTGAAGAAATTAATCCCATAATGTTAGACTCCAACAA
Source organism: Typhlomys cinereus (assembly GCA_023101885.1). Lineage (NCBI taxonomy): Eukaryota > Metazoa > Chordata > Mammalia > Rodentia > Platacanthomyidae > Typhlomys > Typhlomys cinereus. The sequence goes on from JALPQD010000035.1 coordinate 5,347,646, forward strand.
GAACAAACCCGCGGAAAAAGGCCAAGAAAGCCTGACCCAGGATAACGACTTTCAAAATATGATCATTACCATGTTCAATACTATGAAAGAGGAAATCCGGGAGGAATTACATAATCGAATCAATCGCTTTGAAGAGGAACACAACAGACATCTGGAGGAGTTGAGAAAAACAGTGCAAGAAACAAAAAGTGGCATAGAGCAGTTAAAACAAACTCAAGCAGAGTTTAAAACTGAGCTAAAAGACAAGTTATCTTCAACCCAGAACGCCACAGAGAGTCTTATCAACAGAACTAATGAAGCAGAAAACAGAATTTCAGACCTTGAAGATAAAGTGGGAGTACTAACCAGCTCAATGGAAGAGGTTGTTAAAGCCAAAAAGATACTTGAGAGAAATATCCAAGAGATATGGGACACCCTGAAGAAGCCTAACATGCGTATTCATGGAATACCGGAGCAAGAATCTCAAAATACCACCCCTGAGGAAATTTTTCAAACGATCATCAAGGAAAACTTTCCTCATCTAAAAAAAGAGAGGCCCATTCATATACAAGAGGCATTCCGCACCCCAAACAGATACGACCAAAATAGAAGCACACCGCGGCAAATAATAGTTAAAACACTCCACATTCAAGATAAAGAACTGGTGCTGAGAGCTTCAAGGGAGAAAAAACAAGTCACTTTTAAAGGCAAACCTATTAAAATAACAAATGACTTCTCAGTCGAAACAGTAAAAGCAAGAAGAGCTTGGAGAGACATACTTCAAGTATTGAATGAGCAAAAATGTCAACCCAGGCTGATTTACCCTGCAAAACTATCAGTCATGATCGAGGGAGAAAGAAAAATTTTCCAGCACAAAGACAACTTTAAGGGATACATGGCCACCAAACCAGGCCTTCAAAAACTGCTAGAAATGATACTCAAGCGTGAAGAAAAAAACAGGCATATCCAGGAGAACAGAAGGCAAATATAACACCATTAAAAGCGAAGCAATATACTTATAAAAGCTACTAAACATAATAAATGTCTGGAATTAACAATAGTTTCTCCATTATAACACTAAATGTTAATGGACTTAATTCACCGATCAAGAGACACAGATTACAAACTTGGATTAAAAATCACAATCCATCAATCTGTTGCCTGCAGGAAACCCATCTCACCACAAAAGATAGGCACGCTCTAAAAATAAAAGGCTGGTCAACAATTCTACAAGCAAATGGAAGCAGAAAACAGGCAGGGGTAGCCATTATGCTATCAGACAAAGTGGATTTCAAACCAAAAAAAATTATAAGAGACACGGATGGATACTACATTTTAGTCACAGGTACAATTCACCAGGAAGATTTCACAATACTGAACATATATGCACCCAATACGGGCCCCTCCACATTCATTAAGAAAACCCTACAGCGTCTAAAGCAAGAAATCAACCCCCAAACGATAATTCTTGGGGACTTCAACACCGCCCTCTCTACATGGGATAGATCAACAGGTCAAAAGCTTAACAGAGACACTTTGGAACTTAATCAAACCCTGAAAGAAATGGACCTCACAGATCTCTATCGAACTTTTCACCCACGCACCAAAGAATACACATTTTTCTCAGCAGCACACGGAACTTTCTCCAAAATAGATCACATATTGGGCCACAAAATGAATCTACACATATATAAGAAAGTTGAAATTCTAACCTGTGCCCTATCAGACCACCATGGAAGCTGGACATCCACAACACATCAAACAAGAGAAAATACACTAACTCCTGGAAACTTAACACTATGATGCTGAATGAGAACTGGATTCAGGAAGAAATTAAAAAGGAAATTCAAGATTTCCTGAAAGTGAATGATAACGAAAATACAACTTACCAAAATCTCTGGGACACAATGAAAGCTGTTCTAAGAGGTAAGTTCATAGCTCTTAATGCCCACGTCAAAAAAATGGAAACATCAGAAATAAACAACTTAACAATGCAGCTTAAAGCTTTAGAGAAACTAGAGCAATCTGATCCCAAAAGCAGTAGAAGAGAAGAGATTAGCAAAATAAGGGGAGAAATATCTGAAATCGAGACTAAGAAAACGATAGAAAAAATCAACCAATCAAAAAGCTGGTTCTTTGAAAAAATCAACAAGATTGATACACCCCTAGCTAAACTAACCAAAAGCAAGAGAGAGAAAACCCAAATTAACAAAATTAGAAATGAACATGGAGTTATCACTACTGATACCCAAGAAATCCAGAGAATTATAACATCATATTTCAAAAACTTATACTCTGTGAAGTTTGACAACACAAAAGAGATGGATGAATTTCTAAGTAAACACAACTTACCTAAATTGAATCAGGAAGTTGTGAATTATTTAAATAGTCCTATAACATATAAGGAAATTGAGGAAGTAATCTCGAATCTTCCCACCAAAAAATGTCCTGGACCAGATGGATTCAGCACAGAGTTCTACCAGACATTTAAGGAGTTAATAACACCAATACTCCTTAAACTGTTCCATCAAATAGCAAAGGAAGGAACACTACCAAATTCCTTCTATGAAGCTAATATCGTTTTAATCCCAAAACCTAATAAAGATTCACTTAAAAAAGAAAACTATAGGCCGATCTCCCTGATGAACACAGACGCAAAGATTCTCAACAAAGTCTTAGCAAATCGGATTCAAAAACATATTAAAAAGATCATTCATGGGGACCAAGTAGGCTTCATCCCCGGCACACAAGGTTGGTTCAACATACGCAAATCAATAAATGTAATTCATCATGTAAACCAGTCCAAAGTCCAAGACCACATGATACTCTCGATAGATGCAGAAAAAGCTTTTGACAAGATCCAACAGCCTTTTATGATCAAAAAGCTAGAGACAGTTGGAATGGAAGGAACCTTTATCAATATAATAAAAGCTGTATACAACAAGCCCACAGCAAGGATTATGCTCAATGGGGAACAATTGGAAGCATTCCCACTTCGATCAGGAACTAGACAAGGCTGTTCACTCTCACCACTTCTATTCAATATTGTACTTGAAGTCTTAGCTGAAGCCATAAGACAAGAAAGGGACATAAGAGGGATTCAAGTCGACAAGGAAGAAATCAAGCTATCCCTATTTGCAGATGACATGATCTTATACCTGAGGGATCCCAAAAACTCCACCAGGAAGCTCCTGGAACTAATTGAGAAGTTCAGCAGGGTGGCAGGATACAAAATAAATGTGCAAAAATCAGAGGCCTTCCTATATGCCCAGAATGAAAGAAGTGAAAAAGCCTTGAGAGAAACCATGCCATTTACTATAACCCCTAAAAAAATGAAATACCTTGGTATAAACCTAACTAAGGAGGTAAAAGTCCTTTACAATGAAAACTTTAAAACCCTAAAGAAAGAAATTGCAGAAGACACCAGAAGGTGGAAAGACCTCCCTTGTTCCTGGATTGGCAGAATCAACATTGTAAAAATGACCATCCTACCAAAGGCAATATACAGATTCAATGCTATACCAATCAAAATCCCAAAGCAATTCTTCAAAGAAGTTGACCAAACAATCTCAAAGTTCATATGGAGGCACAAAAGACCCAGGATAGCAAAAACAATCCTGAGTAACAAAAACACAGCTGGAGGTATTACCATACCAAACCTAAGTCTATACTACAAATCCATAGTTATAAAGACAGCCTGGTACTGGCTCCAAAATAGACACACAGATCAATGGATAAGGATTGAAGACCCAGATATAAGCCCACAAAGTTACAGCCATTTGGTCTTTGACCAAAGGGCCCAAAGAATCCAATGGAAAAAGAACAGCATCTTCAACAAATGGTGCTGGCAAAATTGGATCTCCACATGCAGAAGATTAAAGCTGGACCCGTACTTGTCACCATGTACAAGACTTAATTCCAAATGGATCAAGGACCTTGATATCAGGCCAGAGACTTTAAAAGCCATAGTTGAAAGGATAGGGAACTCCCTCGAGCTGATTGGGCTAGGCCAACACTTCCTAAACAGACATCCAATGGCACAGTCACTGCTACCAACTCTCAACAGTTGGGATCTTGTGAAATTAAAGAGCTTCTGTTCAGATAAAGAGATTGTCACACGAGCTCAAAGGCAACCCACAGAATGGGAGAAAATCTTCACTAACCACATTTCTGACAGAGTTCTACTGTCCAGAGTGCACAAAGAACTTAGAAAATTAAACTCCAAGGAAAACACTGGCCCAATTAAAAAATGGGCCCTGGAACTTCAAAGAAACTTTACCAGGGATGAAATTAAAATGTCTAACAATTATCTTAAAAAATGCTCCACTTCCTTCGCCATCAGGGAAATGCAAATCAAAACTTCCCTGAGATATCATCTCACCCCAGTCAGGATGGCAAAAATCCACAATACAAACAACGACAAATGCTGGAGAGGATGTGGAGAGAGGGGAACTCTCCTACATTGTTGGTGGGAATGCAGGCTCATACAGCCACTCTGGCGAGCCGTCTGGAGATTCTTAAAGAAATTAAAGATTGAAATGCCATATGACCCTGCTATCCCACTTTTGGGAATAACCCCCCATGCAGCAGAGGTTCGCCTCGATAGCACAAGCTCGACCATGTTCATAGCAGCACTGTTTACAATAGCAAAGTTATGGAATCAACCTAAATGTCCAACAGTTGACGAGTGGATAAGGGAACAGTGGTACATCTATACAATGGAGTACTACTCAGCCATCAAAAATGATGAATTACTGGAATTTGCTGGGAAATGGATGTCATTAGAAAGAATTATATTAAGTGAAGTATCCCAAACCCAGAAAATTAAGCGCCGTATGTACTCCCTAATAGGTGGCTCCTAGTACCAAACTCACCGAGCCCACATTGAGACACTCAAAAGTAAACCTATGTAACACAGTAATTGCAAGGATTATGAACAAGAGAGATGGGTTAGGAGGGCCACACCAGAAACAAGGAGAGAGGAGACCATGTTACAGCAGAGAAAATAGGCCTCCATCAAGGTCTGCAAGTAAGTAATGAGAAACCTGGTTAAGTTCACAGACGTTCTTTCCTGATCTCACCAGAAGGGGAGGGCATATAGTCTAGCAGATAAAAAGTAATCATTTTGCAAATGGGTGATGGACCCCTCCCTCAGTGAGGTTTCCTACTCTTATTACATCTACCCTTGAATGTGCTATTACAACAAGACTCCAGTTTAACAGCTTTTTGTCTCTGGCCAGGGGGTGACATACAGTGCCCAGCAGAATGGAGTGAAGGGAATTGCAGGAGCAGCAAAACTGCAAAAGAAAATCAACAAACCACAATCCAGAACTTCAGAGACTCTATATCAATCACATAGAACTAGGACAGCCTAATCTCTCCCCATCCTGGAGCTCAGGGACATTTGCGGAAGAGGGGGCGGTAAGATTGTAAGAGCAAAAGGATGGGAGGAGCAACGATTTGCAAGATTCTCAACAATAGTTGGGGCCAAAGCAATCATAATGGGACTTTGCATGCCCTGCGCAATGTCCAGCGCACTGTTGCCCTCATAAAGTCTAGCATCTGTTAAGGGCACCGAGACCCCTGGAGGCAAGGGATTGACAGCCATAGTAGTGATCTTATGCTTAAGGGGAACAAGAGAAAGGGCTTATGGAAATGCCACTGGGTCCTTATATGTCATCGGAGAGGAGGACCCAGTGGAGAGTTAGGCGTACACAATAAAGGACTCTCTGGGAATTGGGGGGGAGGCACTGGGGGAAGGGGAGGGGGAGGAGAGGGGAGGGAGGGAACTGGTAAAAAATTTTAAAATGTATAATTAAATTTTTAATAAAAAAAAATAAAAAGCTGGTCAACAATTCTACAAGCTAATGGAAGCAGAAATGGCAGGGGTAGCCATTATGCTATCAGACAAAGTGGACTTCAAACCAAAAAAAATCATAAGAGACACAGATGGATACTACATTTTAGTCACAGGTACAATTCATCAGGTAGACTTCACAATACTGAACATATATACACCCAATATGCCCCTCCACATTCATTAAGCAAACCCTACAACGTCTAAAGTGAGAAATCAATCCCAAAATGATAATTCTTGGGGATTTCAATACCGCCCTCTCAACATGGGATAGATCTACAGGTAAAAAACTTAACAGAGACACTTTCAAGCTTAATCAAATCCTTACTGAAATGGACCTTATAGATCTCTATTGAACTTTTCCTCCACGCACCAAAGAATACACATTTTTCTCAGCAGCACATGGAACTTTCTCCAAAATAGATCACATAGTGGGCCACAAAATGAATCTCCACATATACAGGAAAGTTTAAATTCTAGCCTGCACTTATCAGACCACCATGGCCTAATGCTTGACATCCACAACACAATAAGCAACAGAAAATACACTAACTCCTGGAAACTTAACACTGTGATGCTGAATGAGAATTGGATTCAGGAAGAAATTACAAAGGAAATTCAAAATTTCCTGAAAGTGAACGATAATGAAAATACAACCTACCACAATCTCTGGGACACAATTAAACCTGTCCTAAGAGGTAAGTTCATAGCTCTTAATACCTACTCAAAAAAAATGGAAACATCAGAAAGAAATAACCTAACAATGCACCTAAAAGCTTTAGAGACACTAGAGCAATCTGATCCCAAAAGCAGTAGAAGGGAGGAGATTAGCAAAATAAAGGAAGAAATATCTGAAATCGAGGTTAGGAAAATGATACAGAAAATCAACCAGTCAAAAAGCTGGTTTTTTGAAAAAAATCAATAAGATTGATACACCCCTAGCTAAATTAACCAAAAGCAAGAGAGAGAAAACCCAATTTAACAAAATTAGAAATGAAAATGGAGTTATCACTACTAATACCCAAGAAATCCAGAGAATTATAACATCATGTTTCAAAAACTTATACTCTGTGAAATTTGACAACACAAAATAGATGGATGAATTCCTAAGTAAGCACAACTTACCTAAACTGAATCAGGAAGTTATTTAAATAGTCCTATAACATATGAGGAAACTGAGGAAGTAATCTCGAAACTTCCCACCAAAAAATGTCCTGGACCAGATGGATTCAGCACAGAGTTCTACCAGACATTTAAGGAGCCAATAACACCAATACTCCTTAAACTGTTCCATCAAATAGCAAAGGAAGGAACACTATCAAATTCCTTCTATGAAGCTAATATCATCTTAATCCCAAAACCTAATAAAGATACACTTAAAAAAGAAAACTATAGGCCAATCTCTCTGATGAACACAGATGCAAAGATTCTCAATAAAGTCTTAGCAAATCGGATTCAAAAACATATCAAAAAGATCATCCACAGGGATCAAGTAGGCTTTACCCCAAGCACACAAGGTTGGTTCAACATATAAATGTAATTCACCATATAAACCAGTCCAAAGTTCAAGACCACATGATACTCTCGATAGATGCAGAAAAAGCTTTTGACGAGATCCAACAGCCCTTTCTGATCAAAACCCTAGAGAAGGTTGGAACGGAGGGAACCTTTATCAATATAATAAAAGCTGTATACAATAAGCCAACAGCATGGATTATACTCAATGGGGAAAAACTTGAAGCATTCCTACTTCAATCAGGAACTAGACAAGGCTGTCCACTGTCACCACTTCTTTTCAATATTGTACTTGAAGTCTTAGCTGAAGCCATAAGACACGAAAGGGACATAAAAGGGATTCAAATCTGCAAGGAAGAAGTCAAGTTATCTCTATTTGCAGATGACATGATCCTATACCAAAAACTCCACCAGGAAGCTCCTGGAACTAATACAGAAGTTCAGCAGGGTGGCAGGATACAAAATAAATGTACAAAAATCAGTGGCCTTCCTATATGCCCAGAATGAAAGAAGTGAAAAAGCCCTGAGAGACTCAATCCCATTTACTATAGCCCCTAAAACAATGAAATACCTTGGTATAAACCTAACCAAGGATGTAAAAGACCTTTACGATGAAAACTTTAAAACCCTAAAGAAAGAAATTGCAGAAGACACCAGAAGGTAGAAAGACCTCCCATGTTCCTGGATTGGCAGAATCAACATCATAAAAATGACCATCCTACCAAAAGCAATATACAAATCAATGCTATACCAATTAAAATCCCAAAGCAATTCTTTAAAGAAGTTGACCAAACAATCTCAAAGTTCATATGGAGGCACAAGAGACAATCCTGAGTAACAAAAACACTGCTGGAGGTATCACCATACCGAACCTTAGTCTATACTACAAATCCATAGTTGTAAAAACAGCCTGGTACTGGCTCCAAAATAGACACACAGATCAATGGATAAGGCTTGAAGACCCAGATATAAGCCCACAAAACTACAGCCATTTGGTCTTTGACAAAGGGGCCCAAAAAATTCAATGGAAAAAGAACAGTATCTTCAACAAATGGTGCTGGCAAAACTGGATCTCCACATGCAGAAGGTTAAAACTGGACCTGTACTTGTCACCATGTACAAGAATTAATTCCAAATGGATCAAGGACCTTGATATAAGGCCAGAGACAATAAAAATCATAGTTGAAAAGGTAGAGAACTCCCTAGAGCTGATTGGGCTAGGCCAACAGTTCCTAAACAGACATCCAATGGCACAGTCACTGCTACCAACTCTCAACAGTTGGGATCTTGTGAAATTAAAGAGCTTCTGTTCAGATAAAGAAATTGTAACATGAGCTCAAAGGCAACCCACAGAATGGGGAGCAAATCTTCACTAACCATATATCTGAGAGAGCTCTATTATCCAGAGTGCACAAAGAACTTAGAAAACTAAACACCAAGGAAACTAATGGCCCAATTAAAAAATGGGCCCTGGAACTTAAAAGAAACTTTACCAGGGATGAAATTAAAATGTCTAACAAATATCTTTAAAAATGCTCCACATCCTTAGCCATCAGGGAAATGCAAATCAAAACTTCCCTGAGATATCATCTCACCCCGGTCAGGATGGCAAAAATCCACAATAGACACAACAACAAATGCTGGAAAGGATGTGGAGAGAGAGGAGAACTCTCCTACATTGCTGGTGGGAGTGCAGGCTCATAGAGCCACTCTGGTGAGCCGTCTGGAGATTCTTAAAGAAATTAAAGATTGAAATGCCATATGACCCTGCTATTCCACTTTTGGGAATAACCCCCCATACAGCAGAGGTTCACCTCGATAGCACCAGCACGACCATGTTCATAGCAGCACTGTTTACAATAGCAAAGTCATGGAATCAACCCAAATGTCCAACAGTTGATGAGTGGATAAGGAAACTGTGGTACATCTATACAGTGGAGTACTACTCAGCCATCAAAAATGATGAATTAATAGAATTTGCCGGGAAATGGATGGAATTAGAAACAATTATATTGAGTGAAGTATCCCAGACACAGAAAATTCAGTGCCGTATGTACTCCCTAATAGGTGGCTCCTAGTACCAAACCCACTTAGAGACACTTAAAGATAAATCTCTGTAATAACTACAGTAATTGCTAAGATTATGAACAGGAGGGATGGGGAAGGAGGGCCACACCAGTAACAAGGAGAGAGGGGACCATGTTACAGCAGAGAAAATAGGCCACCATCAAGGACTGCAAGTAAGTAATGAGACATCTGGTTAAGTTCACAGACTTTCCTTCCTGATCATTTGCAACTGATGGGGTATGATCTTACCAGAAGGGGAGGGCGTATAGTCTGGCAGATAGAAAGTAACTATTTCGCAGATGGGTGATTGACGTCTCCCTCACTGCGGTTTCCTACTTTTATTACATCTACCTTTGAATATACTCTTATAACAAGACTCTAATTTAACAGGTTTTTATCTCTGGCCAGGGGGTGACATCCAATACCCATCAGGGTGGCGCCAAGGGCATTTGAGGAGCAGCAAAACTGAAAAAAAAATCAATAAACCATAATTCAGAACATCAGAGACTCTATATCAATCACCTGGAACTAGGCCAGCCTAATCTCTCCCCATCCTGAAGCTCAGGGACATTTGTGGAAGAAGGGGCAGTAAGATTGTAAGAGCACAAGGATGGGAGGAGCAATGATATGCAAGATACTCCACACAAGTTAGGGCCGAAGCAATCATATTTGGACTTTATATGCCCTGCAAAATGTCCAACACACTATTGACCTCACAAAGTCTAGCATTTGCTAAAGGCACTAGGATTCTGGGAGGCAAGGGATTGACAGCCACAGTAGTGTTCCTATGCTTAACGGGAACAGAGGAAACGGTTCTGGGAAATCCACTGGGTCCTTGCACCTCATCGGAGAGGAGGACCCAGAGGAGAGTTTGGCATGCACATTAAAGGATGCTCCAGGGATGGGAGGGGGAGGCACTGGGGGATATGGGGTTGGAGGGAGGTGGGGACCGGTGTACTTGTTAAGTTTGTATGAGTGGAAATAAAAAAAAATAAAAAAAAATAACAGCAAAGATGATTCTGGCTCTTTCTTTCTTTCCTCTTTCTTTCTCTCTTTCTCTTTCTTTCTTTCTTTTCTTTCCTTCCCTCCCTCCCTCCCTCCTTCCTTCCTTCCTTTCTTTCTTCATTTGTGTGTGTGTGTGTGTGTGTGTGTGTGTGTGTGTGTGTGTGCTGCACGTGTACATCAGGAAGCTCTGTGTGCCTGTGGAGACCCAAGCATGACATCAGGAATCGCCCTGAATTGCACCGTCTCCTAACTGCTTTCCTCTGGAGTTTCCCAGCTTTGCCTTCCAAGGACGGAAGTACAGGCTACTTCCAATCTGCCAGGCATTTTTCACATGAAATCTGGGAATCCAAACTCAGGTTCTTTTGCTTTTGAAGCAAAGACTTTAACCACTAAGACATCTGTTTATTCCTCCTAACCCCAACTTTTCTTAAGACACTTTTCAATTGAGAAATGCTTTGGATTACTGTTGTGTAGTGATCTGGACTGTAGAGCCCTCCAGAAACCCTTAGCCAAGTGTCTGGTTTAGTCAGGTAAGATTCTGTCTGGTACTTCTGAAAGGACACAGATAATGATGAATAATGGATCAGGCTTTTTGCATAATGCAGCCTTGATATTTACCGAAGAAGAGCTTTTCAGAAGAAAAACTACAAGCAGAAGCAAATTATTTGCCAGCTATAGAAAGTGCGTGCTAGGGGTTAGAGTGTATACTGAAATCTGACTGGAAAAAAAAATTAGGTCAGTAGGAAAACAAAAGGTGGGATCTGCCATTTTTATTTTTATTCAGGTGTACCTGGGTAAAATTAAAATGCAGTCTAACATTTACAGAGAAAAAGAGCAAGATTGCAAACACCAGCTTGCAACCTGAGAGGCAAGAAGGGAGGGCGGAGACACAAGTTTTAAACCTAGCCGTCCATGATCTCAGGCTTAACAATTCACAAAGCCTCTTGCTTTTTTTGTTTGTTTGTTTTGTTAATATAATTTACTTTTATTCCTTGACACTTTCATACAAAAACACAATGAATGGATGACATCTTCATCTCTTACTACATCATCCCACTCCCCCCTTCCCTTTCCCGCTGTGAACCTTCTTCTTCCCTCCCAGTCTCTCTTCTATTTTCACATCTTCCCATTGGGTTTCATCTGGGATGTTTGTACTTGCACAAGCCTCAGTGTTCCTTGGGGCATGGATGACTTATCAGTGGGTGTATCTTGGAGGAAGCAGGATTCCTTCTGATTTAGTTGCTTTCACTGAAGCTGGATTGGAACAGGCATGGGTTAATTCAAAATCAGGTCAAGGGTGAAGGTACTATAGTAATTGGATATCCTGAATAACAAAGAGAGGATTCTCTCTCTCTCTCTCTCTCTCTCTGTCTCTCTCTCTCTCTGTCTCTCTCTCTCTTCTTTTGTTCATGCTGAGGATCTTGTGATAGGATAAACATCCAATGCAGCTCTCTTTATGAGATTTTTTGACTTGCCAAGTAACCCGGAATGAAGCAGTGTTTCCCACTTGTATGCTTGATTTTCTCTGCATCTGTCCTTCCAGCAACAGCCTGAATCAATATGTAATCCTTAACTCTTTCTCTCTTTGGGGAGGTAAGCTTTTCGTGGTCTTGACTAGGGTAAGCAGTATTCAAAGTGCCTTTTATTTCATTCTCCATGCAATCTACAAAGTAGATACTAGTTGTAACAGTTACTCTTGCATGTTGCTGTGAGAGAGCACCCAAAGTCAAACAACTTAAGGGAGTCAAAGAACTGGGCTGCCTCAGAGAGGCCTAGGGGGTCAGGCCGTGCAGTGATTCACTGGAGATTTATGGGGAGCCCGACATGCATCCTATCATTTTCCATCCTCACAGTTCCAGAGTAGAACTGCTTTACCTGTCCACTTGCCTGCCCAGGAGAGAAAGTGATTTCATAAAGGTGAGGTTCTCGTCCCAGAGAATGCTGCCCAGCTATCCAGGATGGAAGAAATGGGGTTTCTGGGTTGGTAGGGCATGCTAGGAAGGACCCCTCTACGCATGCCAGCTGGCGATGTCTTTGTCTTTCTGTATCTGTATGTTTAACTCAACTCATCCTTGTCTTCAGAATCCTTTGGTTTTTTCCAGTGGTTTACCCCGGAGTTCCGACCCCCTCTTCATACTCCCTCCCTTGCCAGGCCCTTCTTACTTAACAGTAAGGAACCCTCAGATGCTCTCAGTGTCATAGTTAGGCACAGGGTCTTGACTGTTGAGAGTTTGAGCTCCAGGCACATTTGTAGAGAGTTAGTGGTTGAGTTAAGCCCACAGCAAACCTGCAGGAGATTGTCTGGCTGATAGGGAAGGCCCAGGTGGGTGGAATTAGGACCTGGAATAAAATACAAATAGCTGGTTGAAAGAGTTGACATCCTTTGTATACTTGGCCAGACATGCTGGTCTGGAAAGTAAGGATCGTCCCTCTCTCAGCCATTACGTAGAAATGTTCCCTGGGCCCTGGTGTTAGTGCATGCTCTCCCATCAAGCTGGACTAAGAACTCTAACCAGCCATTGTAAGAAAATAAACCCCTTGCTCCCTTAAGCCATTTGATAATAATTTATCAGTAACCATGCAGGCAAACTGCAACACTCAGGAATGTGTTTGAACCTGAGTCTCCTGAAGTCCTGGCAGCCCCGGGACCCATTCGATGCCTGATTCTCTGTCGTTCTCTCTTGGAAGGCTTGGAGGTGCCATTTTAATAAGATCAATCATCTGCAGCAAACATTCAGAGCCAAAATTTATAAGCAGATGATATGTAGATGAACATCCAGTTCTACTGGAATAACACGGCCTGACTATTGGGTATAATTTAAATGGAAATAAATGGGGGGAAAGCTAAAAACAAATAAAATAGAAATTCTAAGTCCAGAATTCTGAAAATTAGAAGCAAGAAGATCAAAATTCTTTTTCTTCTGAAAAGAGCCATGGAGAAATGATGGTAAATCTAGGTTGCTACTTCTCCAGATGGCGGTTTATTTTGGCCTCTCTGCTTCTCCCAGCCACTAAAATGCTTGGCGTTTCTGTCCCAGTGTTGTCTCTGGCAAATCCATTTGTGATTTGTGCTTGTCTTCTTTTTTTTTATTTATTTATAGTGTACTTTTTTTCCACTCACACAAACTTGATAGGTACCCCATTCCCCTCCCTCCCTCCACCTCTCCCTGGATCCCTTTGTTCCCTCCCCCCTTTTCTTTTCCCTTTCCCCCCCTCCCTCCCTTTCTCCCAGTGCCTCCTTTCTGCCCCCCCCCATTCCTGGATCATCCTTTACTGTGCATGTCAAACTTCCCTCTGGGTCCTCCTCTCTGTGAAGTGTAAGGACTCAGTAGCATTGCCTAGAGCTCTTTCTTGTGTTTCCTTTTAGTATAGGAACACTATTGTGGCTGTTATTCCCTTGCCTGTAAGGATCCTAGTGCCTGTGATACATGCTAGACTTTGGGGGGGTCAATGATATGTTGGTCATTGTGCAGGTCATGTAAAGTCCTATTATGATTACTTCGACTCAAATTTGAATGGAGTATCTTGCATATCATTGCTCCTTCCCATCTTTAGGCTCTTACAATCTTATCGCCCCCTCTTCCGCAAATTTCCCTGTCTTTTTTTTATGCTAATAGAAAAATTTGACTAGGTGAGTGTTGCAGTTAGCCTGCATGGTTGTTGATAAATGACCACCAAACGGCTTAAGGGAACGCGTTTATTCTCTTACGATTTCTAGTTACAGCTGTCAGTCCAGCTTGACAGAAGAGCACACACCAACACCAGGGCCCAGGGAACTGGCCACACCATCACCACATAACAGCTGAGAGATGGACAATCCTTACTTGCCAGACCAGCATGTCTGGCCAAGTGAACAGAAGGATGCCAACTCTCTCAACCAGCTCTCTGTGATTTATTACAGGGCCTAGTCCCACCCACCGTGGGCTGGGTCTTCCCCATCAGCTAGACAATCTCCTTCAGGTTTGCTCTGGGCTTAACTCAACCATCAACTCTCTACAACTGTGCCCAGAGCTCAAACCCTCAACAGTCAAGTTGACACTTCTGCCTAACCATGACAGTGAGTCAGATTATCTTTATGAGGATGGTGGCTGCCGGAAACCTTGGTAAGGTGTGATCTGGGGTTCCCTGAAAAACATTCTGCCTGGACATGTTCACACTAAAGGAAAATTGCCAGGACAGAAGCCATAGGACTTGTGAGAAAGGTATCAGGTATGTGCAATCCCCGGGACATAAGGAGAGGATTCAATGATCACGTGAGGGCTGAGGTCGCTGCAGACATGGAAGGAAATATTAGATTCATGGTGCTCCTTATTGATCAGGTGCCTCAAGAGACCTAAGCTGCGCTCTGAGATGATTATCTACTGAGAATCCTTACAGGAATGGATGTTGGGATGTAGCTCAGTGGTAGAGCATCGCCTGCCTTGTATGGACAAAGCTTTGGGTTTGACCCCTAGTACTGCATAAAGTCAGGCATTATTGTGAATGTGTGCAACCCTGGAATTCAGGAGGTAGAAGCACGAGTATCTCATGTTGGAAGGCATAGGAGTGTGATTCCAGCCTAGTCCTGGGCACCAGCATGCGGTCTCATGCAGAAGCCAGAAATCACAAGAACGGTTGCTCTGGGCATTGGTGGATCCTTATGCAGACCGGTATTAACGCTGACAACACTTCCGTCAAGCCAGGACAACCAGAGGCTTGAACATCAGTGCCCGAACCACCAAGGGGGGGGATCCTACTTCAACTGTGACCTCAGAGCTCTCACAGTGACCTCCGTGACTCTGCCCTGGACAGCTTGCATCAACCCTTCACTCCTTTGGAGATGGGTTTGGGACTAGTTCTTAGTGTCCCCAATGTTTTCCTCAATCATGTGACTTAAGGCTCAGGGTCACCCTAGCTATGGTACTTTCAAACAGCTTTTCAAGGAAAGGACACAACTCTATGAGTCAAGCTGAGAACACTTTTTTCCTTAACTGTGGATTCATTCCATTGTCTGTTGCCTGTTTCTCATCAAAGAAGAAACATGTGCTCTGTATTCAAATGCAAAATAAACACTAAATTCAGAAAAACAAAAGCAAACAAGGGAAAAGGACATTAGCTACTTAAAACTTAGCTGTTTAAAATCCCAGATTCCTAGTGAGATGAAAAAGTGATAATGGTCAGAACGTCTAACTCTTCTTAAGTAGAGAACAAGAATGCTCTACTAATTATTTTGACATCCATAGGACTCTGAAGATGTGTAGAAAACCATGGAAAGTATGCCTGAGATGCTACTATATAAATTATGAGTAATCAAAGGCTTCTATAATCTGGGATGTGTGTGTTTGTATGTGTGAAAATAGGTAGACAGGAAGTAGACTTGGTAGAAGCCAACCAGAGGAAAGCATATCCTAACCTCGGAGAAGGAATGCACTTAGCAAGACGGACATCACATCTTGTTCTCAGCTCTCCCACAATGCATTGCGATGGAATACAATCTCCAAGTAGACTCTCAGCAATTGTTTTACTTCTCCCAAGTGATGCTAATAAGAAGCCAGCTCTGTGAACAATTGCTCTAGACTATCGCTCCATTGCCCCGTCTCCCATGCACATCAAGAGCTATGCATTGCCTGCCACGATCATTATTGCACCCAGAATCAAGAAAAGACACTCTTAAGAAGGACCTTTCCACAGCTTTGTCTTGTCTCCTCCCATGTTTATTACAACTCAGCAGTGTAATCACCATTGTAGAAATTATGTGTGCACTGAGTAGAATTTCGTATTGCAGAAGCCATTATTACTATGGAAATATCTTTGCCAACTGTATAAAGACTTTGTAAGAAAAGCTCCTTAAAACTGGATTTGCTAAGTTAAGGGCAATGCAAAAATGTATTTACAAATGATGGTCAAGGGCTGTAGAGATGGCTCAGGGGTGAAGACTCTACCTCCCAAGCAGAAGGTCCTGAGTTTGAATTCCAGGCCCCACATAAAAAAATGCCAGGTAGAAACGGCCAGTTTGGCCTGTACTTCTGGTCCTGGTGGGCAGAACCTTGGAAATCCCAAAGTGAAGCAAAAAAGGAGGTAGAAGCAATCCAGGATGAGTCCTGAAGTCACCCTTGGTCCTCTACTGGGACACATAGTGCCCTCTGATACACACACACACACACAGAATGAATGAATGAATGAATGAATGAATGGAGTAAAAAAAAAAAAGCATCGAATCCTCCTGTTTGCATTCTCCAGTAAAAAGGTTCAATTAACTGAGTAGCCTCTCAGTCCATGAGAGAACATCTATTTTCTAGCATCTGATTGAAATTTAGTGCTAGCTTTTTTCATCTTTGCTAATGTAGGAGCAAAACATTCTTTCCAATGCACATTCTTCTTTTCCAATGCTGAGCATTTTATTCATAAAAGCTCACTTTCATATCACTTATCCATTTGTTGTCTGATTCACTGTGTTGTTGTAATTTATCTGTAGACAGTCATCAAACACTATACATATTATCCCTTATTTTGTATATTTTTATTAAAAAGTTCCTTGTCTGAAATTTATCTTTCATATTCTTGTGTCATCCTCTTACATATACATATTTTTCTTTTGTCACAGAGTAAATCAGAGAAATTTTTTCTTTAAGATTTTTTGAAATTATGGCTGCTAAAAATGCTGTCTTTGATATTTTATGTGTACTACCATGATTTTCTTCTACTTATTTCAATATTTCATTTTTTACAATATAATATTCAGTATATCACTGATTTAAATTTTTATGTAATATGAGCAAGAGCTATCTGTCCCCCAAATAATTAATCAGGAGGACATTAAAATCTTTAATATCACAAATATCACCACAGGTTTTCACTATGTGCAAAGCTACATTATGCAATTTGCCTACACCAATTCTAAGACTCGTAAATCTGTGAAATTGGAATACCAGCTAATAAAAACTCACATTTCCCACATGCTAGAAACTACTACAGACATTTCACATGGAACAGTCTCATTTAATTGTTTTAGATTTCCCTTAAGAAAGATACTACTAGTTCCATGTTATAGATGAAGAAAATTATAATTTGTCTAGTGTCACATATAAACAAAAGGACCATTGTTATTTAATGAACAAAAATATATTGCCATCAGAAAAAATATGATACACTCAGGACACACAACTAGTTGGGGAGGAATCCAGAAATAGCCCCTCGCCTACATCCTAACTCGAAGTATTTTGACTTCTAACCCATCATCATTTCCATCTATTTGATGCCTATCTTTAAAATAAGACTCCTAAGACCTGGGAGCAGCTTATATTTGCAGAAGCTGTAAAGATAGACAGATTAGTACAGAACATTGTGATGTATATGTCTACCTATCCATCCATCAGTCTTCTGAGAGTAACTGCAGGCAGTCACATAAGTAGAATCTCAAGAAGAGAAATTGTTTCTCTTCTGAGTCAGTCTCTACAAGAAATGAGCCTCAAAAAAATGGCAAGGTTGGGATGGGGAGAGTCAGATGTTAGTAAAACCTTTGCCCTGTAAGGAAAGGACCTGAATTTGAATCTTGGCCTGTAATTCTGACCCAGAAGGGCAGAGCCAGGAAAACCCCAGAGCAAAGCAATAAGGAGGTAGAGTGATCCAGGTTGATTCCTGAAGTTACCCTTGGGCTCCCATACTCACTTATATTCAGTGCCCTTTGGTATACACACACACACACACACACACACACACACACACACACACACATACACACACACCACACCACATCACACCACAAACTCTCACATGCATGCAACAACAAACTTCTTTTTAAATGACAAAGGAAGTCTTCTGAGGTCTTCATGGTGACAGTCCACAGGCAACACACCCATCCCTTCACAGATACATACTGCAAACACACACTCATGGTGAGCCAAATAGCCTAAATATCACGGCTCTTATAACCTTTGCATAGACAAGTGAATCTTTGTGACAGTCATAGTAAATTGAGTTGTTGCTTCTTAGAGGATATGTGTGATTTCTACCTCCTGGTATCTTTCTAGATCCATTTTCTTTTATACTGAAATCCCAATCACCACAAGCAATGTTGGAGTTTCTTGTTTGTCCTCTGAAGACCAGACAGCATCTTGCTTTCCATGTCTTTTACTCCCAGTTACCGGGGGAGCTGGATGAATGGAGACTGCATTCTGATTGATGGGTGTTCACACTAATGAAATACAATGGTACATGTAGCTATAAACCTGGATGTGAGAATAATTTGGGCCATGTGTCAACCGTTAAGGGAGTTTTCAATTTGAACTTTGTCTCTGCATCTTGGTCTGTACATCAGAGGGTCAACCCAGGTGGGTACTGAGTAGAGGAACAAAGGGTGTTAGAATTTAACGATAAACACTGGCATTTGAAATGACATACACAATGGTCCTATTTGAGCAAGCACATTTAGTTAAAATTTTAGATGTTTTGATTGAAATAAGAACTTTCAGATTTGCTACTTTGACTGTAGGAAAAACAATAACAGGTGAATTAAATCCTGTGGGGGAACAAAATAACCAAAAGAACATTCTTTTTGTCTGAGGATCCTCACAGAGGTGAGAGGAGAAACCACAGGCCCTGCTTCTGGATTTCTGATGGTCTTCAGAAATGGAAAAGCATGATTTAGTAGCAAAAGAGAAAGCTTTTGGCCGAGCCAAATCTATGGTGGGCTCTCTCTTCCTCGTTCCTTTGTCCAAGGACACGTGTGCTCATTCTCTTTTCCTCTTCTTGGAAGGAATTTTTCCATTTTCTCATTATCCTATGTCTGGCTGCCCAAGGTCTCTCCAGTTATGAGGTCTGGACGCAAGGTTCTGGATGCTTCCTCTGAAGGTTTTCTACCTGTAGCTAAGCCTAGAAGCCTATCAGAAACTTTATGTTAGGAGACTAGGGAGAACATTCTAGGAAATAATCCCAGAGATGTATCTGAAATACAACCATCAGTTGTCAGTCAGTGGCTGCACATGCAGCTGCTCACATGCATTTCCGTGGATTCTCACACAATAGATCTTGTACGATTTTTTTTTTTTTTGATGCACGAGCAGTGATACCATTTCTGTATGCATAGAATTTGTCTCTACAGTAAGAACCTCAATAAGTCCTGAGTGCCTCCAAGGAAAAACGAAATGTAACCAGGTATTACATCTTAATTCGCTTAAGCATTCTTAATGGTAATGTTCAGCGAACAAGCCTATAACTTTGAAAGACAGTTAAATGTAGAAACTGAAGAAGATCTCATTGCAGCTTGTCCGCTTGGTGACTGGCACAACTTGGCAGAAAGGAATTAGATGATTTTGAAAGAAAAAATGGATCCCAATTGTTCAATGTGAATTCAGAAAGCAAAGATTACTTTAGACAGTGGTGCACTATGAATGGAAACAAAGATTCTACTATTGCAATAAATTTGAGAAATATTCTTGTAATTTCCATTGATGAGAAGCAAGTTGCTGAGACAGCCCACATGTTATTAAATCTTATAGGCTCCATATGAGATTTTGAGGCAAGCCATTTTGGACTCATGCTAGGGGTCACCTGCCCCTCAGTAATAACATCCATTATCTGTTTTGTTCTCGTTGCAATTTTTGTCACTACCAATGCTGACTTTATTTATTTAGCTGTATTTGTTCTTCACCAGTACATTCCTGGTCATTAGAAAAAATATATAGTCTTGTTCACTTGCCTATTGCAAGTGAAAAATGTGCCTAGAATAGAGTTGGATACTGTGTTGACATTCAACAGTTTGCAGAGGGAGGAATGGGATGGATAAGATCCATGAATGCAGGACTTCTTTCATCTCTTATTTTTTGCAGGATTCTGCAGGATTGCCAATAACACATGTCCATGCCCCAAGATTGCTCTGGCACGCTGCCAGCTTCCCTTGCACTTTGTTTCACCTTTGCTTGGGAACTAGTATTAGGAAAACCTCTCCATACTCCCCTTGCTTAGCTTCACAAACTCATGTCTGAAGTTTTGCACAGTGAAAACAAAATATAACAGTGCTGTGAATCTCCTAATCCCTGGGAATTTTATAAAGATAGAATGAAGTCCATCAACATGCTTTGACGAGTGTTTCCATGACAGAATCTCAAACAGGAAGCTCCATCAGCAGCTAGAGATGCAGAAAGAAAAGTGAATGAAACACTAGAGCCAATCTTAGCATCAGAGACAAGTCTACTTTGACGTGTGACAGCAGAAACAATGAAGAGTAGAGAAGAGTGAGAGGCGGAAGTGTAGGCATGCAGGAATTGTGACAGTTAAGCCTGAGTGTCAACTTGACACACCTGGCATTAATTAAGATCAGCTGAGACCACCTGAAGAGCTTATCTGAATCAATACATTTACAATACAAAGACCACCTAGATCCAATTGGAACCTCCCTAGATCTCATTGGAACCTCACAGTAGTGGACCAGATAAAAGGAACCACAGAACAGAAGACTAAAGAGAAGAGACTCTCCAGGAACCCAGCCTTCAGCCACATGAATGGGAGTGAAGTAGCCTGTCTCCAACTTTGACCAGCCAGCAATGCCACTTCCACCATGAAAGTCTGTTCCTTCTACCTCACTGGGGCTGATAATTTCTAGGGGGAAATTAGTCTTGTTTTTCTCATCTGTAGTGCTGGGATTGTTATGTCTAACCTAGAGACACAGTCCTTCACTAATTCTGTTTAGCTGCTTTGGGAAACAGTAAATGCAACGCATCACTGCACTGACCTAGAAACGGGTTCTTGGTAGGAAGCAGCAGAGAAGAGCACAGCATCATGGGAAGGAAGGACCGCTCCACCACCCACCCACAGGACCAGAGCTGAGCATCCCAAAGACAGGTCAAGGAGCTTATTCTGTGCAAAAGCAAGAAGAAACGATTCAGGACAGAATATAGCGACTGCCCAATGTTTGAGTGCAGATTCTATGCCGGTTTATCTTTCCTATTCTTTCAGTAACTCACACAAAAATAAGGCATGTATTATAAACACTTGATCTGCGGATTCATTCACATTCATTCTACCTGGAATATTCTTTAAGCCAAAGAATTTCCATATGGTGCATCTTATTTCCCTCACAAATGATCTATTCAAAAACGTTCTCATTGTGTTATTATTTCTGATGTTAATATTGGCTACAGATTCATGCAAAAGTGACTCAAAGGAAAAGGTCTTATTTTCAAAGCATCTTGAGTGACATTTGGCTAGTGAAGTTATTTTCCAAAGTAGCTCCAATTTATACTTCTACTAATAGCACTTGTGACTTCCATATCTCCACATTTGTGGCAACACCTAGCACTTCTTCACTTTTGATTTTTGCGATTTTTTTCTGTATTATTTTATACCAAAATATTTATAATTCAGTGGTTTTAAAAGCAGTATACAAAGAAAATATCAAAAATACACTTGAACATAGTTGTGAGATGTTCCATTTTAAACTATGAAAGTTAATTGAAGAAAGAAAGAAACCTCTTGATTTCCCCCTTATATATCCAGATTTTCATTATTTAATGTCATCATTGGGATTTTGCTTAAAGAAGCATAATTTCATTACTTTGGCTAATTGTGAGATTTCTCCCAAATGTCAGTAATAAATGACCCAAATTGTTCATGTCTCCTCTTTTCCATTTAATCAAACAAATACAAAAACCAAAACTTTGCTCAGGAATCACCTCCAGCTAAATGAGGTATGCAGTTTCCAATGACCATGGCCGGGGTTTTCTCCTTCTATCCACCAAATGCCGGTCCTCACACTGGGGAGCTGCCCAGGTGCAATTCAGGAGCAGTCCCTGAGTTTAGATTTATAACTTAGACACAGAATGAAACAGGTGGAAGAACACCTGTCATAGCTCCTCTTTCATTTCTGTGATACCACAGTCTGGCAAAAGCAACTTAAAGAAAGTTTACTCTGGCTCAGAGTTCCAGGGTATAGTCCATTATTGTGGGGAAATTAAAGCAGCAGGTGGAGCAATTAGCTGCACCACATCCGCAGAAAAAAAAACAGAGAGGAACTGAACCGATGCATGAATACTTGCACCTTTATTGAAGTCTAAACTTCACATAGTCCAGGACCCACATCCAGGGAATGATGTCACCACATGAGTGGACCTTTCCACCTCAATTAACCTGAACAAGATTATCTCCTAGAAGAGTTTGCCATGTACATTAAAGGATGCTCTGGGGATGGGGGGGGAGGCACTGGGGGATGGGGAGGGAAGGAAGAGGGGAGGGGGAGCAAGGAGGTTGGGGGGAGGCAGAGGGAGGGAGGAGACCCATGTACCTGTTAAGTTTGTATGAGCAAAAATAATAATAATAATAAAAAGTTTAAAAAAAAGATTATCTCCTAGAGGGATGCCCTTTGATTCCAGCTGACAACTTAGACTAACTATCACAGTGTCTTAAAGCTCAGAATTCTTGAACCGGAAACCTGACCACTATATACCAGCTTCCAGGCCTTGGACAAATGCTTCTTTGACTTTATTACAGTTTGGAGAAGAGAATAATCCTACGCATTTGTTATGAATTAGTCAAGATATGTAAAACATTTGTAGAAGGACCAGCATATCATTAACTCTCAGAAAATGTTAGTTCTATGCTTGCTAATGTTATTAGCCAGCTTTTGATATTTTTAGCAAAAATTATCTTAGCTTTGCTACCTCTAGTAACCATGATATGAGTCCAGAAACTGGTTTTGTTTATTTGTTTGCTTTTGCACTGTTTTGATTTTCATTTATCCACAGTATGTTATTCAACATTCAATATAAAGCTGACCTTTAGTCTTTATTTGGCGATATAATTACCAAAAACATAGTTTGTTGATTCCATGTACATCTGACCCTAAATTCCCATCCTGATGACATAAAGTTTATCTGTTTGTTTCTAGTATCTTTCCCAAGTACCTGTCATGGAGGTGAGGAAAGTCTATGGCTGCTCCATCATCTTAGAGACTAACAGCCTGATAAACTAAAGGTTGATGGGTGACCAGCCATCCCAACTAAAGTCCAGAGAAGACTCAAGCATTCGTGGAGAAGACACATGGGCTGTTCCTCTTAGGATCACATGACATGAGGTAGAGGAATCGAAGGCCCATCTCGGCACCACAACAAAATACGCAGGGAGAGCGAATGTCCTCAGAGGAGACAGGTCATGAGGTAGGGAACTCCCGAAGCTCTTAGCTTAGTGACGAGCAAGCAGAGGGTCTCAAGCCAGGATCTTGACTGCAGAGATCCTGAAGAGAAGGTGTCAATAGAGTGTGAAGAACCATCAAGCAGACCCATGAGGATGAACACGGAGAGTGGAAAGGGAAAGAAAATTGTAAAACATTGCTCATGTAGTTCTAAGGTACCAACTCCATCCGTCTCCATCTTTTATGTTTTTCCATCCACACAGAATGAAATACAGATTTTACTTAACGCGCGCGCGCGCGCACACACACACACACACACACACACACACACACACACACACGAAGATCCTCCATTAAATACGAAGGCTAGCCCTAAGAGAGAATCAGACTCCGAAAGAATTATTCTTATGCTTCCAAAGGAAGAATGGAAGGTACCAGACACATATTGAATAGAAGGGGAAGTTGGCGAACTAAGTGCCTGAAAATATCTCAGGTACCCCCTGGGGTGCTCCAGAGCAGGATTGGTTCTGTCCATATTTCTATTGTGGTCGCAACCCCACCTCAACCCTAACTTTGTTATCAGGAAGGATTGGGCTCACCCACGGAGGAGCTTATGTCACTGGCAAGGAGGGCTCTGCAAGGTACTTTCTGAGTGGTTGGTTGGCAGTGCAGGGTTGAGGGCTCCCGGCACGAGGCACCATGTGCAGCCTCTGCCTTGTGCTTCAGAAGTCACTCGTTGCATCCGCAGCACTAGAAAGCGGTGACAAATTGCTGGAATAAAAAAGGAAAAGCATCCACTTAAAACATAGCGCTATCAAGTAAAAAGGGCTTCACTAAAGTGTGTTTTTATAAAAGCAAGAAATCTCAAATAAACCACAGAGACCAATACGAGTAAAAAAGCAAAGACAAAGAAGGTTAAACTAGAGTGTCTGGAACACTGATGGTTGAGAAACAAAGACCAGAGGGAAAGAGATGAGATAAGTAACTCTTAGCAGCTAGAACTTACAGAAGTGCAGGAAGCAATGAAAGGGCTTTAGCAGTTACAGCAAGAGGCCTTAATGAGAAGTTCTATTGCGGAACATTGATTTTCAGATTTCAGAACACGAAGCACAATTTCTTTACGACTAAAAAGAAAATCGTAAATCTGTGTGTAAAAGGGCCTGGGATCTCAGGAAGTGGATTCAAAACCAAAGGCACCAGCAATGCTGGAGTGGTTCATGTTAATCATGATGGTCAGTTGTCAACCTGACAGAATCTAGAACCACCTGGATGATGGGTATCTGGGCCTGCCATTAGGTCATTGTCTTGCTGACATTATTTTGAAGTGAGAAGACTCATCTACTGTAGAAGGCACCATTCTCTGGCTGAGATTCTGGACTGGAAACAAGGAGAAAGAGAGCTGAGCAGCAGACTACATTCACCATTCTCTGCCTCCTGACTGGGGATGGGATGCGGTCAGTCACTTCAAGTTCCTGGCACCTAGATATCCTCAACTTGGTGTATCGTGCCATCAAACTGTGAGTTGCCTTTGTCAGGATATTGTGTCACAGTGACAGGGATAAGAAACGAAGACAAACTCTTTCAGATTCTTAATGCAAAATGACTTTTAAAAAAAGATTAATTTATTTTTGTTTATTGTGTGTGTGTGTGTGTGTGTGTGTGTGTGTGTGTGTGTGTGTGTGCGCGCGCGTGCACGCGCGCGCACGCACGCTTCTGGAGGCCTAGCCTAGCCATGACTTCGGGAATCACCCTGGGTTCCTCTCTTTGCTTTGCTCTGGAGTTTCCCAGGCTCCGCCTTTCAGGATCAGAAGTACAGGCCACCACCATTTCTTCCTGCAGTTTTTTACATAGGATCCAGGAACTGAACTCAGGACTTTCTGCTTGTGAGACAGAGGCTTAACATCTGAGCCATCTCTCTGGCTCCCAAGATGACTTGGCCAGCATCATATGAATTGATCCTAAGTTCAGAAATTACAAAGATATTCAGATATTTTCTAATAAAAATTCCACCAGATTTTTATTAGAAATTGTTAAAAGTATGTGCTGCAGAGAATGAAGGGATGAGGCAAGAAATGGATGATTAAGAGTCAGGATAAAAACCCAGGAAGTAAGGGAAAGCAGGCCCAGGTAGAAGCCAGGAAATCCAGAAGTGAGAAGCTACCAAGAAAGTAGTTCAAGATTAAAGAGACTTTTTACTGAGATGTTGATAAACAAAGACAGGAAACTGGATGCTTTTCTCTCTTTTTTCTCCTTTTCTTTCTTCTCCTTTTTTCCTTTTTTTTTTTTTTTTAACAGTTGAAAGCAACAGGGAGGAAGACACAAACTGTGATCTAAAGAGCAAATTAAGTTCCGGCTCTCAGGCTCCACAGTGCAAGGTTTTACTTAGTCAATAAAATAAATGCACCTTATTGATTTTAAACTTTTAGCTGACCCTCTGGACAAAGCACAGAAGATTTCATTGTGGTTGCAAAGAAGAATGGGAAAGTTGAAAATTTAGGGGGAAATGCAGACAAGTAAAGGAGGCCGAGGCGAGCAGACAGCTGTATGGGCCCCTCTCATCTCACATCTTCCTTGGGCATGAATTCAGACATCCTGCAAAGAAGGGATGAAAAACAGAAACGGATTCTAAGGGCATTAAAGCCCAAAGGTTAACAGCAGAGGAACTTCAAGTAAATCATTGCAAGTATATGTGAATGGGAAAAAGTCTCAAATTCTTGCAATGGAAGAGAATCCAATGGAAGAAAATCTGCAGCTAATATTAGTATTAGAAGCTAGCTAATTAATGAACACGTGCACATGTGTGTGTGTGTGTGTGTGTGTGTGTGTGTGTGTGTGTGTCTATACTGTTTCAAATACATAGCCTAAACTTCAGAAGAACACAAGAAGCCACGCTATGAAGTATCTACTCTAAGTGTACAGTTGGGAAATTATCTAAATAGGTCAGTGGACTGTTGTCTATAAGATCTACTGTACCTATTTGGTCATGAAAATATACTACGTTCATATTGCTGCTAATAGGTGTTATTGAGAAAAGTTATAAATGGTAGGTAGGTAGATGGGCAGACTAATAAATGGGTAAATAAATGATACATAAAAGTCTTTAAAAAAGAAAAAAGCAAAATGTGAAAGATGGAAGACAGATGAAACTACAGGAATCAAGTCAAAGCTTCCAGTTTCATTTCCATTTTGAAATTATAAACTACTTTTGATTAAGGAAAGATAAAACTAAAATTTAAGAGCACACTTCCTGTACTAAGTCACATCTCTGAATGGAAAACTATTTAAGCAACCCTTATTCATTGAACACTTCCTATGAGTTCGGAACAAAGGAAACTTCTCCAAGGATCATGATGTGAATATGGCACAGGGCTCGCCCTTCAACTCAGTATTAATTATTTACGAAGAGACTGTCAAGTCCACAGTGGATTAAATAAGAATTAGAACAGAAGAGTTTATAAGCCATGATATCCACAAAACACATGTGAGAATTCAAAATGGGAAGTTTTACCCACAGCTGATAAACACAGAGGTTCTTAAGATGGCTCATTCTGGGGCCAGAGAGATGGCTCAGGGGTT
Source organism: Typhlomys cinereus (assembly GCA_023101885.1). Lineage (NCBI taxonomy): Eukaryota > Metazoa > Chordata > Mammalia > Rodentia > Platacanthomyidae > Typhlomys > Typhlomys cinereus. The sequence goes on from JALPQD010000035.1 coordinate 5,374,747, forward strand.
AAGACTGCCTCTCAAGCAGAGGGTCCTGAGTTCAGATCTCAGGTGCTATGTAAAAATATCAGGCAGCCTGAAGGGATTAATAGTCATAATAGTGTTCCCATACTAAGGAGGAACCGGGGGTGGGGCAGGGGTGGGGAGGAGGAAGGGACTCTGGGCTATAGAACCGAGTCCTTAGGCCTCACTGGAGTGGAAGACTCAGAGGGAAGTTTGGCGTCCACAAAGGCAGATGCTCCAGGGGATGGGAGGAGTGAAGGGGAGGCACTGGGAGAGGGGGATGGAGGGGTTGAAAGGAAGGGGAAAGGGGGCAGGGTGCAAGTGGAACTGGGGAGGGGCGGAGGGAGGGAGAAGATGGGGTAACTATTGAGCTTGTATGATTGGAGAAAAATAAATTTTAAAAAAGTAAGGATACTGGGGAGAAATGTTTAATTGGAGATGGTGTGAGGAGGAAGGAAAGAAGAGAATGGGGGAAGAGCTAACCAAAACTAAGGATATATTTAAAAATCATATGGAGACCTACTGTTTTATAAGGTGTTGTAGTTAGGCACAGGTGTCAATTTGACAGTTGAGGGTTTGAGCTCTGGGCACATTTGTAGAGTTAAGCCCAGAGGAAACCTGCAGGAGATTGTCTGGCTGATGGGGAAGGCCCAGGTGGGTGGGACTAGGCTCTGGAATAAAATACAGAGAGCTGGTTGAGAGAGTCAGCATCCTTGTATATACCTGGCCAGGCATAGTAGTCTGGCAAGTACAGATCATCCCTCTCTCAGCTGCTATGTGGAGATGGTGTGGCCAGTTCCCTTGGCCTTGGTGTTGATATGAGCTCTCCTGCAAAGTTGGACAAGGAACTGTAACCAGTCTATCATAAGAGAATAAACCCCTTGTTCCCTTAAACAGTTTTATGGTGATTTATTAGCAACCATGCAGTGAACTGCAACATAAGGTAATTAAAATTTATAATAAAAAATGTTTGAAAGTGTTATAAAAAAAATCAGGCGGCCTGCACTTCTTTCTGGTCCTGGTGGGCTGAACTTTGGGAAATCCCAGAGCAAAGCAAAAAGGAGGTGAAGCAATCTAGGATGATTCCCAAAGTCACCCTTGGTCTTCCACAGGGACATACACACACCCCAAATTAATTAATCAATTAATATAAAAGACTCCTTTTTAGAGACAGAGAAGAGACAGAGTCATATTCCACTAGAACCAAGAGGTAGCATCAGCCTAAAGAATGAAGGATTCACCCACATTCAGGAGAGTCTTGAACGTCAGCGAGCGAGCAGTTCATCTCGCCTCTGCTTACAGTGGTGAAGGCTGGAGAATTAGGACAATCAGGACAGGTTTGGTTTTGCTGCACTTCCTAAATGATCAAGAGAGTCAGGAAGGGGGGCTGATGCTCATCACAGTCATTCAGGGTTTCTGTCTAAGAAACACTCACTTTCTCAAGTGAGAAAAAAAAAAAGAACTTTCTCTACCAGGCCAATAAAAGTTTCAGCCCAGAGAGGACATACAGTATTTGTATTCACATCTCACTAGGCGGAAATAACTATACATCCCCACCCAACCATAAGGGGCCAATAAGAACAATCCTATCATGAATGGAGGAAAATAGGAAATAATTAGGGGACTATTATTAATGGTACTAATGATTACTCTTAACTATTGGTGTGAGAGAGCATTCAAAGCCAACCAACTTAAGGGAGAAAAGATTTATTCAGCTTATGGTTCCAGAGGGGAGAAACAGTCTTTCGTGGTAGGAGGCAGCATGGCTGTTGGCTGAAGCTGGAGGCAGCTAGGTCACTGCAGACATCCAGTGGCTAGTGGGTAATGGTTGAAGGCTGGAGGATTCCTGGAGCGTCTCTCTTCTTCTCAGTCTTCTGTGCTATGGTTCCTTTTATCTGGTCCACTACTGGAAGGTTCCAATCAGCTCTAGGGCTGGTCTTTGCATTGTGAATGTATCGATCCAGATCATCTCTTCAGGCGGTCTCAGCTGATTTTAGTTAATGTCAGGTATAAGCAAGTTGATGCCCAAGATTAACTATCACAGTAACCAAGGTGGTTATGCTGATGAGCGGAATTACAACAAATTTTAGACAATCCTATTAGCCAAAATATATTCTTTTTTGACATTTTATTTAAGAGAGAGAGAGAGAGTAGATGCACAAATGTCATGGCATGTGTGTGGAGACCAGAGAACAACTTCTAGAAGTCAATTCTCTCCTTTTAGCCTGTGGACTCCAAGGACTGTGCTCAGGCAGACAGGTTTGCATGCAGGCATTTTTACCCCCTGAGACTTCTCATTGGCCCTGCCAAAATAAAGTCTAAAGCAGACTTTAATGATCATGAAACCAAAATACTTTGCATTACATTAGGTATCGGTGCATGCTAGCTAGCTGGCCGAATATAAAACACAATAATGCAGCAGAAGGTAGTTGTCAGTGTCCAGACTGACAAATAATTCCCTGGTAGGGACAGTTCATGAAGAAGCAAATTCCAAAGTGAAGACAGCTTTGTTTTATTCTGCAAGCTTTTTTTAAAAAATCACTCAGTATCCCAAAATTTTGATGATTAACTTGTGATAGTTAATCCTGGGTGTCAACATACCTGGCATTAACTAAAATTAGCTGAGATCGCCTGAAGAGATTATCTACATCAATACATTTACAGTGCAAAGACCAGCCCTACAAATACCCAACAGCTGACTAGTGGATAAGGAAAATGTGGTACATTTATACAATGGAATACTACTCAACCATCAAAAAAGATGAATTAATGAAATTTGCCAGGGAATGGATGGAATTAGAAACAATTATATTGAGTGAAGTATCCCAGACACAGAAAATTAAGCACCATATGTACTTGCTAATAGGTGGATTCTAGTACCAAACCCACTTAGTGACATACTCAAAGATAAATCTCTATAATACCTACAGTAATTGCAAAGATTATAAACAGGAGGGAAAGGGAAGGAGGGCCCCACCAGAAAGAAGGAGAGAGAGGACCATGTTACAGCAGAGAAAATAGGCCACCATCAAGGACTGCAAGTAAAGAGTGAGACATCTGGTTAAGCTCACAGACTTTCCTTCCTGGTCACTTGCAACTGAGGGGGTATGATCTCACCAGTCAGGGAGGGCATAGAGTCTGGCAGATAGATGGTAACCATCCTGCAAATGGGAGGATGACCCCCCACCATGGTCTCCTACTCTTATTCCATCTACCTTTGAATCTACTTTTATAGTAAGACTATTTTAACAGCTTTTTATCTCTGGCTAGGAGGTGACATCCAATACCCATCAGGATGGAGCCAAAGGCTGTGCAGGAATAGAAAATAGAAAACTGAAAAAAAAAAAACCAAACATAATTCAGAACATCAGAGACCCTACGTTAATCACCTGGAACCAGGCCAGCCTAATCTCTCCCCATCCTAAAGCTCAGGGAAATTTGCAGAAGAGGGGGCGGTAAGATTGTAAGAGCCTAAAGATGGGGAGGAGCAATGATATACAAGATACTCCACACAAGTTAGGACCGAAATAACCATAATCGGACTTTGCATGACCTGCGCAATGACTGACATATCATTGACACCTCCCCCAAAGTCTAGCATGGATCACAGGCACTAAGATCCTTAGAGGCAAGGGATTAACAGTCACAATAGTGTTCCTATACTAAAGGGGAACACAGGAAAGGGCTCTAGGCAATGCTACTGAGTCCTTACACCTCATTAGAGTGGAGGACCCAGAAGGAAGTTTGACATTCACACTAAAGGATTGGGGGGGCTGGGAGAAAGGGAGAAGGGGGAAAGGAAGGGGAAAAGGGGGGAGTGAGCAAGGAGGTTCAGAGAGGGGTGGAGGGAGGGAGAGGACTGGGGTTCCTATTAAGTTTGTATGAGTGGAATAAATAAATAAATAAATAAATAAATAAGTAGAAATAAACTTCAAAAAAAATACGAGTTAAAAAAAAAAATACAAAGACAAGCCTGAGATCTCATTGGAACCCAGTAGCAGACCAGATAAAAAGAACCATAGAACAGGAGACTGAGAAGAAGAGAGACTCTCTAGGAATCCTCTAGCTTTCAACCATCACCCACTACTAGCTTGAGGATGGGAATGACTTAGCCTGACTCCAGCTTTGACCAGCCAGCCATTCTGCTTCCACCATGAAAAACTATATCTCCCCTCTGGAACCGTAAGGTGACTAAATCTCCCTTTTTCCCTTAAGTTGATTGACTTTGAGTTCTCTCTCACAGCAATAGTTAAAAGTAACCATTACACAGCTCTAACCAGAATTTGTAGATTTCAGGATAAAGGGAAATAAGTGTTTTTAAAAGGAGTTTTGATTTAAGAAATACATGGGTGGAGCCAGTTTACAAACAGATCATTGAAAAAGAACTTTCATTTTCTAGCCAGAGCTGATTTGATCTTTTCAGAGTCATGAGTACTCCAGTGAGTTTAGCTTGAATTATGCTCACGGTATTTCTCCTACTCTGCCTTGTTTTCTCTAGATAAGGTCCATAGATTTAACCCACAGTTTTAACCCACGGTTTGAATTAAGACAGATTGTCACAAAGCACTTATCCATAATCTAGTAGTGCCGATGGCCACAAAAAGAGATGGCAAAGGAAGACAAAATGGTCCATTACATTCAGTGAAAAGAAGCTGTTCAAAAAGTCTTCTATGAGGAAAGGTGCTTAGGTTCAATAGGTAATTCTAACCTCCTCTCCTAAGTGACTCTTAAAGAGAGGGCGTTTCTTAGGCATATTTCTGTATTTCTGCTGCAGTTGCTTATTTCATACAAAAAATGAAATGATGAGCTATGCATCAGCAATACATTTTAACTTATATATTTGAAAGTCTGCTTCACTTCTTACATCATTTTCTACATGACTAAGTCCCTCTACTTGTGACGTGAAAGCAGATCTGGCTGGAACTGCTGGTTAAGTCAATGAACGCTACAAGCACCAGCAATACTCAAAGCAGACTGATGACACCATCAGCATTAATCTATGGAGGATTCTAAAACTAAGTCTATTAATGCTGTCCGCATCTATTATTTTCCACTCTCATTGCAACAAGTTTCTAAGATGATAAAAATTCCACAAGAATAGCATTTCAAGATCATACCATTTGATTACTTTCTAATATATTCAGCAATTATTCTGTGGTGCTCACAAAGTACACACACACACACACACACACACACACACACACACACACACACAGATTTTCTTTAATCCACCTGGGATCACATTGCCCTGAGAATGGGTGTCCTAATGTGAGTTTTTAAGTTCAAAAGAAAAACTGAAATGTTAACTCAGAAATACATTCAGATAAGCCTACTGTAAAATATACAATTTCCCTGAAGACTGCTAATCTATTGACATAAAGTATAAATATTTGTATCTAACTGATATACCTTACGAACAAATGGAATGGAATGCTGAAGGTTTTAGAGATGACAAAAATCCTTTGTTTATGACTGGAAAAGGTATTAAACTACTTGCCATTTTCCAAGCTTTAAGTTTATTACCTGTAAAATAAGGATAATAAAGTCTATTTCACAATTAATGGATACTTTTTATATGAAATATGTATCACAGTACTTAAACATTACAAGTGGGTCATAATGTATTAATATTTTTAACTAAAAATGTAATAACTGGCAAGTCACTTACCTCCAGTAAGGCATGAAAATGTTATACAGCAATCCCAAGCCGGTAGAGTTAAGGCTACTTTCTGATCAATACAAAATGTCCAACATGCTTTAGATAAAAACTGTATAAAAATTAGATGCTATTCATTCCTGTGTCAAACACATGAGAGGATAAACCAAAAAAAAATTATAGATTTGAGGACCTTCATGATTTGAATGTGAATTGTCTCCTAGCAGCTCAAGTGTCTGAATACTTGGTCCCAAACTGGTGGTTTTATAGGATTATGAAACCTTGAGGAGGTGAGGTTTACCTAAAAGAAGTATGTCATTGGGGGACAGGTCTTAAACTAGTCTCTCTCTCTCTCTCTCTCTCTCTCTCTCTCTCTCTCTCTCTCTCTCTCTCTCTCTCTCTCTCTCTCTCTCTCTCTCTCTCTCTTTCTCTCTCTCTCTCTCTCTCTCTCTCTCTCTCTCTCTCTCTCTCAGTTGCAAGGTAATAGTCTTTTTCTCAATGACGATATCTTTGCCTGCCACCATAGGTTCCTGCCATGATGGCTAAAATCCTTCTGAAGCCACAAACCAAAATAATATGTTCTTTATCCCTTAAATTGCTCAAGTCGGAGTATTTATCATGCAACAGAAGAGCAACTGGAACAGAGGACTGAGGGGCTTGTGGTGACACTGACCAGTGGGAAGACCCTTGAAAGAAGCAAGGTTCACAGAGAGCAACCTCAAAATTACTGCCAGAGTAGACTTGTGTGAGGGCAAAGACCCAGTCAAAGACCTGCCACACCCAAAGCTATTTCTCAAATATTAATGGCTAGGCATTTCTAAAAAGACAGCAGGTTTTGCTTTGATCAAACAACTTAATCTGAAAAAGTAAAGTAAAAATGTCCCCATATAAGTCTGTTTATACATTTCAGAAGTCTGCCCAATCTTACCCTGTCCCAAAAAAGCAAAACTGAATTTGGTATAAATTGAATGACATCACAATTAAATTTCAAAATACACAATCATGAAGATGAAAATATGAGCTATAAATTAGTAAAAGATAATTGTGGATGATAAAACATATATCCAAATATGTAGATAACTCTCCCAACTCAACACTGAGAAGATAACCAAAATTTATAACCAGCAACATATTTGGATAGTTACTTTACCACAGAAGATGCAGGAATAGCCAATAAATATGTAACAGACATTCAACAATGGTGCTGGAGAGATGGCTCAGGGTTTAAAGTCTTTGCTTCATACACACAAGGACCTGAGTTCATATCCTATGTAAGAAATTTTAGGTGGAAATGGTGGCAACCTGCAATTTCAGCCTGGAAGGCAGAGCCTGTAGAACCCTAGAGCAAAGCAATAAAGAGGTAGAGTAATCCAGGGTCACCCCTTGTTACTCCATGTTACCCTTAGGACTACATAGGCACACAACTCAAGTGCTCTCTTCAACACACAGCTACCTAATACACACGAGATGTAACATCATTTGTCATGAGCAGTGAGATATCACTGCTAAGATCATCAGAATAAATGCTGACAGAAACAAGCTTTGAAAAGAATATAGAAGAATGATGGGAATCCAGTTAATTAAAACATTATATATTGCGGATAGAAATGTAAAGTGGTATAGTCACTGTACTGAAGAGTTCACCACTGTCTGAAAGTACTAGATATAGCATAAAACATGAGATAAAATGCTACATTGCATATTATATATGATAACATAATGTATAATATAAAATAATGACATATAATCCAGCATTTCTACTCAAGAGAATCAAATACACACATCTGCTATTCAGGTATTCATAATAGTATTAATTATGTGATCTAAAAGCCAAAAGCCATCAGTAGGTAAACAAAATATAGCATATTTATAAATATATAATTACAATAAGCTATTTACTACAAGGAGAGAAACCAACTACACATATACTCTGCAGCATAAGTAAATCTCAAGAATGTTATGCTATTTTAAATAAGTCTATGTGGGGCTGGAGTGATATGTCAGTGGACAGCTGCCTACTGTACGTCTAGCCCCCTGAGTTCAATCCCTAGAAGTCCATGTGGTGGAAGGAGAACTGACTTTTCAAAGTTGTCACATGACCTCCACTTCTGCGCTAGAGCATGCATGAGCTCTTTCTTTCCGTGCACTACTCTCAGTCTCATTTTTCACTCTCTCATAAATAAATTTTTAAAGTTATGTTATATTGTGCCTCTTGAATAAAATGCCTTGAAAAGCAATCTATAGGAATGGAAAATAGACTTGTGGTTTCCCAGGACAGAGGTATGGATGACAGAATGACATCAAATGGGCACGGAGGAACTTTGGGGTTGAAAGAAATGTTCTGACATTAATTAAACTTACCAAAACCCCATAAATTAAATACTTAAAATTGGAAAAATTTATGGCACATAAGCTCTACTTTGGTAGTTTGCTGATAAAGAAATAAATCAGTAACTTACCCGACTACATGGCAAGAGCCGCACATCCAATGAGACTTCCTTCCCCAAAGTGCCAGCTGAGATACCTGGACTAGCAGCTGACCTTCCAGGCTGGGCACAGAAGCAAAATGAAGGAATTCAGGCCCTGAAAAATGAGGATTATAATTCAAGAGTTAAGATTTAGAAACTTTAAATTTTGTTGGAGTAAGCCTGTATTCGTCAAGGCTCTCTAGAAAGAGCAGAACCGATAGAATGGATACATATGTATAAAAAGGGAATTTATTACATTGACTTACAGGATAAAATCTGAGCAGTCCAACAATAGCTGCCCGTAGCTGCTCAGTTCAAGAGCTGAACAACTCAACAGTCTCAGACTGGAGGTGAAGGACCAGTGGATTCCTGGAAAACCTCCCAGCAGTTTCATTCTGATGCTAAGAGAGAAGATTCCCGGAGAGTCCAACCTCAGTCACACTGAAGGGTCGAAAAAGATGGGCTTTGAGATTAGCTAAGAACCACAGGAGGACAGCAATGGGGAATGAAAAAATCATAGCAACAAACTGGCTGGCACAAGGCAAGAGGAGAACCAGACCTTTCCCTCTTGCCTTCCCTTATCTAAATACCACTTGAGATACCACGCACTACGGGCTGGGTCTTCCATGTTCATTAGACAATCAACTACAGGCTTGCCCAAGGGCGTGCCTACCAATTCTTCACCAATTCTTACAGTTGACACCTGAATCTAATAATCACAAGACAGGGCACTAGGAGTCTGTGTACTTCAAACATACTAGCAATGCTAAGAGACAAATTTTTGTTTTAATTTTACTCTTTTAATATAAAAATAGTGATGCATAACTAGTCAATATCATATGGAAAGATCAAAACTGAAAACATAAATGGTCCTTTCAAACACCCAATCCCTAACTGGATAGCTATTCATGCTTATAATTTTACAAAAATAGTCCTTGTCTGCACCCAGAAAACATTCGTCATGCTTCTAAAGCATGGAAATGGAATCTGCTATTACAAATGCAAATTTGACTTGGGAAGAGGATGCCTCTCATCCGTTCCCCTCTCCAGCATTGCCACAAACTAGGAGATCTGTAATCCTTTATTTAGTAAGTCTGGATTAGCAAGGACTGAGGGGTTGTTCGCTAATTGAATAAAATGGTAAAGGAAAAGAAATTACCCATAGGTCCATACGCAAATAAAATTTCAACCTCTAAGACCTAAATATGCCTGTATTTTAAATGTTTTCAATTGCTCGCTAAACACTGGAGAAATGGGTCATTGCCTTTCCCTGTATTTCATAAATGCAATTTCTCTACCTGAAAAATTTCCTTGATTGACTAAAAATTAATTTTATTTAAAGCAAGAGGTGAAAAAGCAATTTCCTGAGGAAAGCATTACCCAATTCACTTGTGTGTGCTTAATCCAGATTTCCCCCCCAGGCAACCATGCCGAGAAGACTGGAAGCTTGCTCCGCAGATTTAAGATAGCACCTGACTTCTTTGCGCACACTAAAGCAAGCATGTCGTAACGTAAGGCCTTCGGAAAACCATGGTAGGTTTTTTTTTTTTTTTTTTTTTTTTAACATGGAAAATGTTACTGTATTAGAAAATTATTTATCTACATCACCACAGCTTGGGTCTTCAGGGCAATAACCATGCAAGAGAAGAACAAGAAGACTCATCTCCATTGCCTTTTTCATAAAAGGAAAATCTACTTTTATCAGATTAAGCCACGGGGCTATGTGTGTTGTCAATCATCCTACCTGTTTCAAATCATTGAGTCACACACACAAGATGTGCGGTAGTCCAGGCCCAAAAGACTCTCTGAAGACCTTAAAGACAGTTTGTAGCACTGTTCCAATTCCCTCCCTCATGTCACTCAAGAAGCTAAAGGTTATGAAAGATAAGTTTACCCGAAGCCCCAAATCCTGTCTAAAACGTAGGTACAGAACGTTGCTGCTGAGGCAAGAAAGTTTGGACGCTGTCCACACTGCATGACTTTCTTAACACATGCAATCGGATGCACCACTTGGAGACAGACAAAATGACAGACTGACAACGTGACAGGGCCACGCCTCTCACAGCACTCATCTCAGACCTCATACTAGACACAGTGAGAGCAGTTGTCAATCATGAGTTATCCTCATAGACCCAGGCATGTGGTACTCACCATACGCATAAAGTTAGAAACTTAGAGTGGTAAAAATAACCTGAGAATATTAGCCTATTAGAAAAAAATAAGAGAGCAAACATCAATCTCAGATCTGTTCAACAGTTTTTACTCATTAACTGATTTGACTAATTAACTCAAATCCACTTTATTGGACATTTGTGAGTAGTATTTGTTGTGAGCAGTTATTTATTAAAATATAAATGCTCTATTACATTCTAGTTTATGCAAATGACTATTTCACTAGAATGCATTGGCCTTTACCTATGAACTTGGACTCTTATTTATTTACATAAACCAACAGTCTGTGAATAAAAAGTTTCTAAGCTGAGAGATATGTTGCCCTACCTTGAATGTGGAACATCACTTAAAAGACACAAGATGTTTCTGGTACCTTTGACTTTGGCCTGCTAATTGGAAGTTTGTGTTCTCACAAAAATCAAATTGGCTTTTTATTCCAACCTTCCTTCTAAGAATATATAATTTCTAAAATTATTTTTATAGTTATAGTTATTTTCTTAAATACACCTTTTTATCCTATCACAAAATAAGCCCTGCTGTAGCTGTGTGAGTAAGAACAGACAACAGGGTGTGAGAGCTGGGGGTACCTCATGAGCGTGGGAGAGTTACCAGGACATCTGCCTGGTACATCTGGTCATCCCTTCAGCTATTTCTCTACTATTTAGCCACCCCCTCAGTTGAGTCCTTTGACATTAAGCAATATTATATGATTGTTGCAATCATAGTATGCTTATCTCTTTCCCCCCCATCACCAACACTTCCCATCTCTACCTTCCCCACATCCCCCGTTGTATCTGGAAATTAAAGTAGCTAGACAGCTTTAATTAAAGTTGTGATTCCAATTAGTCATCCCTCCTGGGGATTTCGACCATGAAGTGCTGATTTCACTACTTCCAGTCAATATTTAAGGTCCAATAGAAAAGTGTCTGGTCTTGCCCAGATCAAAAATAAATAAACAAATAGACCTTAATTCCCTTGGATCTCCCTATATCACTCCCCCACCCCGGTCTGTTTTATTAATGATTCTATTTGCAGTTTTTACTTGCAACATAGCCACAAGCACTTTCAGAGAAGAACCGATGTAATTGGCACATCCACACTCTTAGGGAGACGCTTGGTGAGTTTCCATGGAATTAAAGGTCTAAGAAACATGGTAGTTTTTCAGGACAAAAACTTATTGAGCTTTTTGTTCGGCAAGGTCACTTGTAAAGTTCATTATTTAAATATAACTTATTTCATCCACCAAACATATTCAAAATCTGAACATTTAGAGGCTGTTTGTAACCACACCAACCCTTTGTTTCTGAATGAAAGAGTGAAAGCCAAGACAAAGAGGAGAAGGGGAAACAAAAACCAGCAGAATGGGAGAATTTCAACGGTGTGAAGCAACCAGTGTTGCGTGTCTTTGCTATACCAGCTTGCAGCGTTTGATAAAGACAAGTTTTAACACTGACTGTATTCAGCAAACTGAAATGTGGTCACAACGCTTTTCTGACACCAGGCAGTCACTGCTTTGCAAATGACATTTGGATAAGAAGCCTAAGGAAGGCGTCCCAGCCAGTCTTTTTCTGATCATACTTACTGGTCTGACTGATCCTATCAAGCTTGGCTGCTTGCTTGCAAGTAGGCAGGGGACTTCAAGGATACCGCAACTTCCCTGAGCTCTGGCGTGGCTCCTGCCTAAGTATCCGGGGCTCAGGGGGTGTGGAAAATTCACACTGGAGCTTGAGAACGTCCGGCACCTCCACATTTCACCATAGCGCCGGCCGTGGGGGATCCGTTGGACTTGCTTCCTTCAAGACCTCTCTTGGACCTCGACTGTCCTGATTCAAGTCCCTTAGGACGAAGGACCATTTCTCAGACTAGAACCCGGTGTCCTGAATAATAAGCAGAGAACCCATTTTCTGGGCAGTTGAGTTCTGCAGTAGTGACCCACGTAAGCATCTTTCCTGAAACCTCTGACATTTGAAACACCTTCGGGGAAGAGCCAGTGAAAGGTCAGGGCTAGTGCTGCGCTGTGCTTTTGAGAAAGAAAATTCGTTTCAAGTTCCATGCAACCCAAGCACAGAAGCAGGAGGTCCGGGCCTTGCTGGAGACGTGGCTGGCAAGCAGGCTGCAGCGGCTGGGCACACGCCATCTGCGGGCACTCACGCTCAGTGCCACGACCTCACCCTTGCAGGTTCCATCCCAGACTCTTAAATACTGTGCCAGTGAGGTAGGAATCATAACCTCGGTAAGTCCGCTGAGGAGAACGCTGCAGACCATAATGTTAGAATTCAGAGGTTTGGTTCCGTGTGCCTAAATGATGAAAGTTGCATTCCATGGGACAGGTATTTGAACATGGATTTTTCTGAGAACAAATGCTTTGGCAATTGAAATACGCTATTGCAGCAGTTACTCTTCACTGTTGCTGTGAGACACACCCAGGCTCAAACACACCCCCTCAAACGATGCCAGAGGGGAGAAACAGTCCATTACAGCAGGAAAAGCATGGCTGGCCGGCAGGAGCTGGAGGCCTAAGTCACTGCAGACATCACGGAGGCTGAGAGCTGCTGTTGCCAGCTGTAAGAGCAGACTCGCTCCCTCAAGCAGCGCTCTCCAAACCCAAGGCCCACCCCTGTGACTGCCTTCCTCCAGCAAGGCTCCACCTCCTAAAGGTGCCATGACTTTGCTGTGAAGAATAACGTGCATTTCAAATCATGGCAACTACAGTGACCAAAACACTGCATGGCTGATGCAGGCTGAAAATGGCAGAAGGAAATCTGAGCTTTGGGCAGATGGTCCAGGAAGTACATAGCTGATGCCTTTGGGTCTGGGGCATCTATTCGTCCACAACAAGGCTCAGTCGAGTAGCCAATGGGAATGGAACGTGACTCCCTGGGGGAAAAAGAGCACTAATGAAGAGACCCCAGGAGACAAGCTGCCCTACGGAAAGCACTATGGAAAGTGCTCTAGACTGCCCACAGGATGGAGATGCGTTGGGTACTTATGGTTCACCTGAAACAAAAAATAAATGTTTCCTGTAATCCCAAAGTCTCTGGAAGAAATGAGATATGACTGACACTATGTGAGAAATGACATGTGTGATTGGATCACTGGGCCACTGACTGTCAAATTACAAGCCATGGCATTAGATGGGGGAATAAACTGAAATCATTCTTATGCATCTTATTTGACTCCATGAGATGGCACGGATAGCCTAAAGCCCAGGGAAGATTAAGCGCAAGCAAAGCACCATGCCTGTTACATGATGAATGGAAGTTCTCTTCTTATTTCTGCATTATTTCAAAAGATGGGACTCAATAGACAGAAACAAAAAATATGATTTCTGTATGTAATAGTGGAAATAGCAAAGACATTGTAATTATGTCTCTTCTACTTCATAGGTAGATATTGAAACTGACTTAAATTAATTTTCACAACCCATACTGTGAAAAGCAAATTATATTATAACATGAATAATGAAAATAGAAAGACATCTATCTACATTATATAAGAATTAAGTGATGTACGCAAGAATATCAAGATATATTTACTTTATTTTTATCATCCTATACTTTTATATGAGAATATTTGTTATATTTATGATGTCTTCACTGGATTCAACAAAAATGCTTTGAATCAATCTGAATTATGAGATAAATTATGCAATAAGTATGCAAAACTTGAATGCTCCCCAAAGTTTTAGAGAGGAATCCAACACCTACATAAGTAAAAAATTTTACATACCAAGATTAACATTTATTCAAATCATGCAATATTGATTCAGAATTTGAAAATCAATATAATCTACCATGTCAATAAGCTAAATATATCATATAGCCATGGTGGTAGTTATTTTTAAAAGTTGACAAAATATGTTGCCTACTCATGATTTCTTAAATAAAATGCTTGGCAAGCTAGGAATAAAATAGAATTACCTCAATTTGATATAGAATATATACCAAACAAACAGAAGCAAAACTATATCTAAATCATACTAAGAAAATGAAAGGTTTCCTACAAAGATCAGGAACAATTTATTTCTTTCCAGTATCATCCTGAAAGTCTTACCTAATGCTATTAAATAAGAAAATGAAATAAAAGAAACACAGAGAACAAAGAAACAAAATTATTCACATAGGATCTGTGTAGGAATCTCTCAAGACTCCCCACACAATGATAACAAAATTTCAGAATGCACCAAGTACAATTACTTTCTCACATGCCAGCAGTATACACATGAAATCTGAAATTTTAAACACAATCTATCTACTTTAATATCAAAAAAAATTGATGGAATAAATATAAATAATGTGACAAGATCCTGTACATAGGAAAATATAAAAGTCCTGATGAAAGAATTCAAGAAACCTAACAAACACAAAGCAATCCATGTTGATGGACAGGAATATTTAATGTCACAATATCAGCATATTAAGTACAAGCCAGTTCTTCCCCCACTTTACTATGGATACAATGAAAACCCAAAAGATCTCAGACAGTTTCTCTGTAGCTACAAACAAACTAATTCTAAAGTTTGTATGTAGACCAGGGGTCCTCTAATAAAAGAAGTACAACTTATGGGAGTTAGACATATGGCTTCAAGATTTATTTTGTAATTTTAGTCATCAAAATAGCACTGTGATGGTAAAAGAATAGACAATAATCAATGAAATTGAATACAGAGCCCAGATATAGATCACATTATCATAGTCAACTGATTATCGATAAATAATCAAAGGTACTACAATGGGGAAAAGATAAGTTTTCCAAGTGACTCTTGAACAACCAGACACCTCTGTGCTAAAAAAAGAGACTGTACCCAGGTGCTGTTACAAACTTGGCAAAGAGAAGTTTAGAAATAATCGTATGTATGTATGTATGCCACAAATCTATAAGACTTCTAAGAGGCAGCACAGAAGAAAATGTAGATGACCATGACAATACTGTTTTTATAATTATCAAAACTTTGTTATTTCGAAAGATTTAAAATAGGCAGACACTTCTACAAAAAGTTGTATAGGAAATAAAATTTCCAAACCATAGGAACAAATGCAGCATCACAGAGTATCTAATAAAATGCAAAGACAGAAATAATTTTTGTGATTTTTTTTGTTTCGTTTTGACCCCACTCTACTTTTTAGATGAAACATCAAAAGCATGATCCATGAACATGATACATTGGATTTACTTTAAATGAAAATGTACTCCCTGCAGAAGACATGGATAAAATAATAAGGAGGTCACAACCTGATATAAAATATTTGCAAATGATAACATGGAATAAAGAACTGTTGCCTAAAACATCCAAAAATATTCAATCTCAACAATAAGAAAATGAAGAACTGAGGTTTTTTTTAAAAAAAATAGCTAGACAAAAGGTTTGAAAAAACACCTCATAAAAGAAAATACACAGATAAGAATGAAAGATATGAAAAATGCTCCTCCTTATGAAATGCAAAATGAACAGCAGTGAGACGCTGCTATGTACCTGCTGAAATTGTTCAAGGCCGAATTCTGGTGAGGCCATAAGAAACAGAAGTTCCCTGTCATCTCTGGTGGAAATGTAAAACAGCTCAAACATTTTAGAAGACAGTTTGTTATTTTTTGCAAAAAAATAAACATATTCCTATCATATGATTTAGAAATCACACTCCTTGGCATTTAGCCAAATGAGATGAAAACTCATTTGTACACAAAAAAACTGCATATGAGTGCTTATTGCATCTTTATTCATAATTGCTAACACTTGACAACAGCCAATATGTCTTTCAGAATGGCTAAAAACAACTTTGTTGCATTCAGGTTATGGAGTATTATTAAATATATTTAAATGAGCTGGTAAGATCTGAGAAACATAGAAGAACTCTAAATTCACATCATTAGGTGAATAGAGCTCATTGGAAAGGTTAGACACTGTATAATATACTATAAAAGATAACATGGAAAAAAGAGCTGTTACCTAAAGCATATAAAAAATATTCAATTTCAGCAACAAGAAAATGAACAACTGAGTTTTTCTTTAAAAAAAACTAGGCAAAAGGCTGAGCAAACACCTCATAAAAGAAAACACACTGATAACAAGGAAACAATTACTTGGCATTCTAACCAAAACTATGAGGATAGGCTATTAAGTGAGTGGCTAGTGGGAAAGAAAGCATGAGTACGCAGAAAACAGAGAACTTTGAGAGGGACTAAAATTATTCTGTCTGCTTTTCTAGTGATATCCACACATCATTACACAATTTTTCAAATCAATAGACTATGCATCTCTTAACAGTAGACTCTAATATGAAGGGTGACCTTGGGGTGGTAATGATGTACCAACACAGGTTGTCTACTGCAGCAACGTACCTACCACCCTGGCATAGGACGTTGGTACTAAGGGAGGCTCGGCATATGTGATTCAGGATTCACTGGGAAACTCTCAGTCATTCTGAAGAATTTTGCTAAAACTTTGTCTATTCTACTACATTTTGCTACTAAACTAAAACGTCTCTAAATTATAAAGCCTAGTTAAAGTTTAATTTTATTTAAATCATGACTATAAAGTTAATAAATGGTGACTCACACCATTAGTGCCTGCGCTTTTACTCTTCACTGCAAAGCACATGCTGAGTCATAGATTTTCTTGGCGTATCACTCAATTGCTTAACTTAGTATTAACATTAAGGGTATCCAAAATAATCTCAACTGCATTGTATAGCCCCATAATTCAGTTGGAACTCAACTTAAAAATTGGATGGTATGTTTCACTAAAATCAACTTTTCAAGCCAATATCTCACTGCAATAATAGGGGATTTTTGGAACTCCAAAATGGCATGGCAAAGAGACTATGCATAATCTCACTAGAATGTTCAGTCTAAAACACAACCCAAAAAGAATCACCAAAGCTGGCATTGGACCAAGGTAATGTTATCAACCAATCATTGCTGAATTCTTCTCTGGTCTAATTTTTTTAAATTATTTATCTATTTAATTTTAAACATTCTTAAACTTTATTCACTCTGTGTGTGGGGGGTGCGGGTGTCAGAGGGCACTATATATCCCTGTGTAGAAGCAAGGGTGACTTCAGGAATCATCCTGAATTGCTTCTAACTCCTTTTTGCCTTCATTCTGGGATTTCCCAGGCTCCGCCCACCAGGGCCAGAAGCGCAGGCCGCTGCCATTTCCTCCTGGCGTTTTTATATGGGATCAAGGATCCGAACTCAGAACCGTCTGAACTTTGTTTGGAAATGAAACTATCCTGTTTTCTGAGACTGAAAGGAAACCAAACACCCATGATAAATACTGGGGGATGACTTATCAATTTCGTCTCTCATCGTTGATACACAGCTGCATCCTTCCAAGTGCTTTTTTTCCAGCTCAGTTTACTTGCCTGACGCTGCTCTGAATCACAGCGGCTCAGAACGTGCTTCCTATGGTCAGACACATGGAGGCTCCAGTCCAAAGGTAGATGGCTTTTGTTGTCTACAGCTTGGTTTCTTAGTCTTTACAGAGGGAATGGGAATGGTCTTATTTCTCTTCTGTTGCTGGGATAAAATATTCTGACCAATGTAACTTACAGGAGAAAGTGTTTATTTCAGCTTAGTGACACGGGGACAGAATCTACCATGGCAGAGCAATAAGATACAGGCAGGAAAGGCGCGGGCGCAGAGCCGACTCGTGTTGAATTCACACACAGAAAGGAGAGATAGAGAGACAGAGACAGGAGACACAATGAGCAGGAAGTGGGGCAGGGCTTTCAAATCTCAAGGCCTACCCCCAGGGACATACTTCCTGCAGCAAGGCTCCATATCCTAAAGATCCCACACCCCTCCCAAACAATGCCACCATCTGGAGACCAAGTATCCAAACACAGGAAGCTGTGCAGGACATTTTACATTCAAACCACAATACTTATTTCTTCTATATGATTAAGAGTCAGTGAAATCATATAGAAGCTCTCTGCTAACTTATCTGACATAGTAAAGGCTACACTGAGTAATATTAACTTCACAGAGACCGTCTCAACCAAGCAATCCATTCCTACATCCTTCATAAATTTATTCATCTGTTTACTTATTTGCACAATCAATCACTTATTCATTTGTCTTGACAGACACTGATGAACTTAATCATCATTCTCCAAAACAATAAATATCCACTGTGTACCATCTGCTCTACTAGGGACAATAAGAGATATGGATTAAATGTCTAACCTGCTATTAAGGATCTGTGCAAGTTTAATCAATACTAGGACATGGGGCACAGATAATAATAAAACAAAGCGCAAGGGACTAAGTGATACAGGCGAACTTCTAGAAATGCATTGGGGGCTGAAAGAGAAGAGGAATCTCAGTAGCAAAGGAATTGGACAGCCTTCAGAGAAGACATGGTATTTAAATTGGCCTTTGCAAAAGGAAGAATTGGACTTTATTTAGTGACAAGAAGACAAAAATTCAATCTGCTGCCTTCCTCTGCAAGAAGTCCCTGTGCCACTAAACTCTATGTCAGGGGGTTTAAAAGTCAACCACTCTCTTAATTTGGAGACACTGAGGTCCCCACCCAAGTCACAGGAATTAGCTTCAGTTCCCAACTCTGGTCTGTGAAATACACAAGCAGAAAATTCAGATAGTCTGAATGCTGTTGCAGAATCCATCGGCTTCCTCATTAGGCCTCCCTGAACAGCAAGGGCCTGCTTAATACCCTGTTTAGATATTCATTTTCCACATGTCTAGTTAGCGAGCTGAGTTACAGCAGAACCTGACCACCAATAACTTCATTTATGCTTGGCATAAACACTCATCCATGGCTGGCGCTTGGATCCGCTCTCAATTCAAGCACGGTGCTCATTCACACAAATCGTAGAATTATTCCCCATGGCTCCTTTGATGTGGATCCTGCTATTGAGATTCATTCCATACCCAGCTCTTTTCCCTGTGAAAGTTCTTTATTTGATTTTGGCCCCGTTTATTGTGTGACTTTCATACTAATAGAATCAGACACCTAGAAAATATTCAGTTTCGCATGTTCGCTTTAGAGAAGTGAGGATAGACGGAGGGATCGCCTTTGTCAATAGAGAACTGAGGCATTGCAAAACAAAAAAAGTCAGCAGTCAAGGGTGGAGGGAAAGGCGACATGATTTCTGAGATTTTGAAAGACTTGACAGAAAAACAACAGGCAATGGTAAAGGGTTCAGGTGACTTAACTAACACAAGTGTAGGGTGGATGTGGGGAGAGAAAAAAAACAGAAGTAAAGATGCAAATATTCAGGGAATTAGAAATGGGAAGAAGAAACATGGGGTGTGATATACACACAGAGGCCAAGAAATAGTCTGATCTCCACTTTCTCCTATTTTCCCCCATCAGGGTAAAAGCTCTAGTCAAAGTGTGCATGAAAAGATGGCTTGGTCATAGATCATTGATTCCATCTTCCGGGCCCTTCCCATCCAAGGACCACATTGGGGAAGAATCCTGGACACATACTAAACTTGGTCATGCAACAGAGCAGCTAGCTTCAAAATCTGCCTGAGGCCCAGGTCTGTTCCGTTGCGCAGTCCAGAGGAGGTGGCAAGTATTCTCCGCATTGGGCACTTATGC
Source organism: Typhlomys cinereus (assembly GCA_023101885.1). Taxonomy (NCBI): domain Eukaryota; kingdom Metazoa; phylum Chordata; class Mammalia; order Rodentia; family Platacanthomyidae; genus Typhlomys; species Typhlomys cinereus. The sequence continues at coordinate 5,394,602 of JALPQD010000035.1, forward strand.
CAACTCTAAGCTAACCAGAAGATGCTCTTCTCTTATTTTTTTCTGTAACCCCCTGTATATCTCTCTCAAGATTTATAAGGACCAGTTGATGTGAATGAGATGCAAAGCAGGTATTCCTGGAATAAAAGAACTTTGCAGTATTGTGACACTGTGTATTTTCTAATGCCGCAGAGACTTTGATTTAAATCTCAGCTCTAGGACTTCCAAAAGAAAAAAAAAACAAATTTGAATATGTTCTTAGTGCTTAAAATTCAAATGACAGGAAAATCTGTTACAGAAGTCAAATGAGTTAGCAAACATGAATCCAGTGTATAAGGGGATGTGCAAATAGTTTTAGAAAAGACACTCAGTTCAGGTTATAAGCAAATAACTTTCTCCTTAGTAATAGGACATTCAGTACCTACACTTGCTAAATCAATTGAATCGTACTTTCCTGAAAAGTTTGGCCAAGGCAATGCTTAAAGGGCATCTGAAAATTGTCATCGATTAATTTAATGATTCTTTTTTACTAGTATATATGTTTTGATCAATACTATTTCTGCTGCATCACTGTGAACACGCACAGTCATGCACAGAAAGGATTGCACAGAGAACTCTGCTCTGTGGCATGAGCCGTCTCTAAGGATCTTTTCGTACCAACCTGGTATACAGACAGTACCGTAGTATCACTTTTGAAGTGGAAAAAGAAAGACCTTTAATGAAGTACAACTATGTCTGGAGTCCCCCAAATTTCCCTCCTCAGACTCTTCCCTGAAGACTTTGAGTGGCAGTACCCCCTTCCATAAGCATGTGTGACGACCATGGGGCCTTCTGGAGAGGTAGGGTCCTCTGTCTTCATGTGGCTTTGGCAGAATCATTATCTCTGGCCAAGTATTGTCTCAGAAATGACAAACTGCCTAATTTTTATATAACAGCCTAAACACAGCAAAGGCAATTGATCCTTTGCAGTAGTTATGCTCAGAGACGGTGCTCTGTGCTTGATCATTAGAACTCTGGAAAGAGAAAAATTGGTCACCGACTCCAGACCCATGACTTGGATCCCTAACTCAGAAATACAGTGAGGACTATGCTTGCTGTCTGTCTTTCCCAAGTCATCAAAATGGCAGTTATTGCCCAAGAAATGAAATGGCTTCAGCTCTTTGATAGTATGTTTGCCGCTCTTTTCATCACCCCCATGTGAATCAAGTGCCCATCTCCCAAGGCTGAGAACACCCACCTTGAGGGTGCTGACTGTGGAGCTCACAGCTCATTCCAAAAGTTCTCACCAGGCCGAAATATTTTCTTTGCATGCTTCTAGTCTTTGCTCATGATCTTATTCATCTAGATTTCAATTGTTAGAAAATGTGTTGCCCCAATTCTCTAGTCCTTCTTATGAACCCATTTTATTTCAAGTAGGGATGGGGTCTCATATATTCCAGGACTGTCATGAATATGAAACTGACAAGGCCTTGTAGATTTGATCTTTGTTGCAGTTCCCCTGCATGGGTGCTGATAAATGACCATCAAACAGCTTAAGGTAATAAGAGACTTATTTTCTCTTATGATTACTGGTTTCAGTTCTCAGACCAGCTTAACGGGAGAGCACCACCAACACCAGGGCTGAGGGAACGGGCCACACCATCTCCACATAACAGCTGAGAGAGGGACAATCCTTACTTGCCAGACCAGCATGTCTGGCCAAGTGTACACAAGGATGCCAACTCTTTCAACCAGTTCTCTGTATTTTATTCCAGGGCCTAATCACACTCACCATGAGCTGGGCCTTCCCCATCAGCTAGACAATCTCTTGCAGGTTTGCTCTGGGCTTAACTCAACCACTAATTCGCTACAAATATGCCCAGAGCTCAAGCCCTCAACTGTCAAGTTGACACCTGTGTCTAACTATGACAATCCTCCTACCTCTAGTGTTGGGAATTGCACTTGTATGCCACCATATGCAATTTACATGGGATTGTATTTAGATCCTCATGCATGCTACACAAGCACCGCCAACTGAACTACACCCCCAGCTTTCTTTCCATAGAATATAAAGAATTCCAAATGCTATATGCTATTTTACTAATTGAGAGACATGGTCCCTCAATTATATATATATATATATAACCTAGAGAAGATTTCATTCTCTGAACCTCATTTTCTTTTACTAAAATTTCAGAATATATATTTTTAAAAGCTCTAAATCTTTACTCAGGACTGTAATGCTAAAATTCTTCAACACACCCTCTCTAAAAGAAAAGTCCAGGTGTGACGACTTTCAATAGTGGGATGAGTTAGGATTTTAATGTACATCTCCTAGTGGGTTTCCAACCCTCCGTTTGCAGCAGACTGTCTTCTGAGTGTCGCTAATTAAATGCACTACTCTGGCTCATCATGGGCAGAGTGGGTTCCCAAGTGTGTAGGACTTTGAAGGAGATAAATCAACGTGCACATGCTTTTCGTCATCCGGCATTGTGCTCGTTAGTATTTGCACCTTAATCCTTTACATCCGCAGCATTTTAGCAACCAGAGTTATTTTCTAAGTGGCATTTTTAGCCATTACTGAGAAAACCAGTGTTTGGTGCAGCAGAGTAGGGAAGATCTGTTCTCTCTTTCTACCATGTCAGTTTCAAGGACCACACTCCGATGGTGAGTTGCAGTGACAAGTATTTCAGCCATTGAGTCTCCTGCCAGCCCTTCAAGTACTACTCAGAGAGCCTCTTGCTATTTCTCACCTTCCAAGATCCAAGCAGAATTCTGTTTTCCTCTCCTCTCCTCCCAGCCTGGTAAAGAGGAGCCCACCAAGGCTTTGGGGAACAAACCATATCCCCAGCCACAGTATTATCCCCAGTGACCAAGAATTGTCATGAGATAGACTTAGACTCCAATCAAAGGCTCTGCTGGCCTGAACTGAATACCAGGTATCACTCATTGTGTGATGAATGATTTCTATATAAAAAGCAAGGCCCTGGTGCTTCTGTCAGCTCCCGCAGTGGCTTGAGAGGTAGGCATTGTCAGCCCCAATTTGCTAGTGAGGGGAGCTTTCCAACACAGGTAACTATGACTTGCTTTCTGTTTCTCAGCCTCTCTCCGTCTCAATCTGTTTTGTGTTGCTGTCACAGACATCTGATGCTGATGCTGAGTAATGTATAAAGAAAAGAAGTTTATTTGGTTCCTGATTCTGGCAGTTGGGAAACCCAAAGAACATGGCGCCAGGCTCTGGTCTGGGCTCTAGCTCTTAGGTTAGGTTGGGATGCCCATCACCTAACAACCATCCATTAGGCTCCATTCCTTAACGGTCCACCACCTTTTCATTTTCCAGTTTTGATGACCGATCTTCCAACACGTGAACCTTTGGGGAACAAACCACATCCCAAGCCACAGTATTATCCCCAGTGAATGTTCTCATATCATCTACTTTATCAGAAAAATGAATAGCTAAACGGGTGGGGGTTAGAAAGGAAAATGATCTTATAAAAACATTCTATGTGACCAAGAAGAAATAATGAATTTCTATGGGAGGAAGCTAAGCCCACAAAGCCAGACAATTCCTCTCATGCCCTGGGCATGGTCTAAGCGAACATCACCATTCAGAGGCGCAGAGGTAGCCTGGGGCCAGAGCTGCTGACTGTTCGGCGCCCCATCCCAGTTCCCAGGTGCTGGTTTTCTTTAGTCCTCCCCATGGCCAACACAAGACATGGTGATTCTCTTCAGCTGTTTTGCCATAACATTTACACACTCCCTTTGTCTCTCATTCATTCTGAATACCAAGACTTCCACAGTCCATCCTGGACGGAAGGCCGTAGCAGTGGCCGTCTCCATGGTAACAGGAGCTGCAGTAGCTGCTCATAGTGCTTAGACAGGAAGCAGAGAGAGAAACAGGGGTGAGAACACACACACCCCGTTTTCTCTAGTGAGGCCCCATCTAAAGATTCCATTCTCCCTGGAAACAGCAATCTCAGCGAGGGAGTGAGGGTTCAAATACATGAATCCTGGGTGGGGCTGGAAACTGGGGGGGTGAGTTCACATTTAAACTGCCATAGGGATAATTCCAGTGTTCACTGCAGTGAATGATGCACCACGGTGGAGGAATTTCTCCGGGTCTCATTAGTAAATAACTAAGCTGAACTAGAACCCAGGTGCTTGAACCCTCAGTAATTCACCAGCAGAGGTTACAACAACACACCTGCCTGGGTATATTTCCAACTCATTTCCCACTGACCAGCAGTATCGCACAAGGTACCGTAAGTCTCCCAAAGAAGAGAACACACTCCCTTCCTCCAAGCTCTAACTTTTCTTTAGAATGCTGACTGATATGAAGACCATTGTCTAGACAATCCACAGAGAACAGAAGGGGTCTAAAGCCTCCAAGACTTTGAAGTCATTATGCAGCCTTATTTAGCTATTTCTTGGCTTCCTTTGCTTAGGGATGAAATAAATACAAACGTTCTATCTTTTTCCGGTTTGGGGGTCATCTGTTTCTTGCCACTAAGTATGATGCTAACTGATGCAACTGCCTCACAGGATCTTTATCAAAACTAGGAGGAAATAGTCGATGTGAGCAGATATCAAATATCAAATTTTCTCCTAATCTGTGTTTCTGTGCATATGTGTTTATGAACCAGTAGATGATATTTTGTATAACCTTGCTGTTACTCTAATGACTGACCCTGTTTTGTTAGACTGTGTCGAATGGCAAGCGTCCTGTCTGCAGTGAAGCATCTTTATGAACTTGAAATGTAGTCCAAAGGCGCCACATAAAGTACACGAATTTGTGAAAACTCAAGGACTGAAAGGCCTTGCTATTATTTTAAGATTCTGCAAATTGAACCAAAGACAATAAAAATAAAGGATCTTGTTCCCCATGATTTCTGGAATGAGGAAATGGTTATTGTGACTGTGTGGTTTAATTCCATGTGTCTAGTCTCAGTCATTGACCTGATTATATTTCAAATGTAAATGTGTAATCTAATGCAACGAGAAAGTAATTTGAGGCTAATTATCCTTTCTTCTTAATGCAGAACAGAGAAGCAGCTCTATGATTCAAAGCATCCTAAGGGAGGGAAGGAACATTCTGACAACTAGGGCAGGATCCTGGGTGGCAAAGGGCAGGAGGAGGTCACAGACCCTTTCAAGAACGATTTTATCTGCCAAGAAAGCTTACTTAGGTGCCATAGTATTGGTATCTGAACTGTGACTGATAGTCAAATCCTTTGAGATTAAGAATTCTATGTTATGTGGTCCCGAACGCAAGGAAATCAAAATAATCCCTTGGGAAATAAAAAACAGATTTTATGAGATTAATCACTGCTCTAAGCATATGGAAAACCAAGGAAATGTAACCCACAGTATGTACTTGGTAGGAAAAGAGAACTCTTGCTGGAGAATTATCTCAGTCATGTTTCAGTAGTAATGAGTGTTTCCCTGGTGAACAGAGTAGGGTATTCCAGGAAGAGAAAATTCCAGACAGCCTCTGGGCAGGACAGAGAGGGGTCTAAGGATTTGTAAGAGCCTTGTAAGTTTAGGGAAACATCAAATTATCCATTGCCTTCCTCCCAGGCTACCCAGTTACCATTCTGCAAAAAGTTATTTTTTCTTTGGGCAAAGGCCACCCCAGAAACACACATAGAGTCGGTGGCGATGCTGCTCGTGCCGCTCACACACCGATTCAGAGAAGCAAGAGCTCAGACATGACATCCAAGCCGAGGCTCCTTCCCAAACCCCTGGAGGAAAAGCACAGGTGACCAAGAAACTGTGGAAGGCCCACGGGGCTGAACTTTCCTTACGTCTTCAGAAGTTTTCCATGTATTGCCTTTCATTCCCAGTCCTCCATGTTTGCCAGGTGCGCAGAATCAAGAAAAGCTAAATGCCAGGTTCCCTGGGGGAACAAAGGGAAAATAGCACAGGTAACTTTCCAAAAAGCATTGCTTTTAGTTCAGCCTTTCAGCAGAACTCTTTTCTAAATCATTGCCCTTCTGTAATAAAAAGGTACTGATTTATATGTCGTGATGAATGAAAGACAAAAGAAAAAGAACAGGTGAAATCACCAAAAGCATTCTGAGAAGAATGAGCAATTTAAAAACCAGTCCAGAGAATCCCTCATTTTGACATCAATGACTTACCCCAACTTTTCTCAGTCCACACTACACTTGAGACGAAGGATACATCTTAATTTTCAAGTTTGCAGAGAATGCACTTGAACTGGTAGTGTACTGAAAATGTGCAATGTAAAATGCTGACCGAAAGCCAGGGCTCACCTAGCACTTGAAAAGGATATGAATTTAATGAAATATGTTGATTTTCCCAAGTCCTCAAAGATGAAAGTTCACAGGAAATGATAAGCTAAAAAATCTGGGAAATATTATGGTATACAAACAAGAGTCTTATTTTTATCCTCTCTGGGATAACCTCTTTATCTTCCAATATTTGTAATACATATATGCATATATGCATACATATCAACATACTATTATTTGAGGATTCATTTTCTGTGATTATAGTTACCAACTGTAGTATGAAAATAAATTCTTTTAAAAGTCTTTAGAAATATTAGTATAGCTCTTATTGCAATGTATGGTTATAATTGTTAATTGCAGCTAATCTTTTGCTATGCCTAATTTGTAACTTAAGCTTTCTCATAGGCATTTACATGTAATTACTATTACACAATTAGGCAATAGCCATGGTTTCAGGTATGACTTGGGAAGAAGCTCCTAAGGAAAACAAGGGATCTAGATAGATGGATAGAGAGATGAGAAGAGAGAGAGAGGGAGGGAGAGAGAGAGACAGAGAAAGACAGAGAGAGAAAGTTTTCTAATTGTTATTCCAGATCCTAATAAGACAAGGTTGTGCTTTTTGAGTATAGGTTCTTCTATGAGCCACAAACAAACAAAAACTTGCACTCATTCCCAGTGTCTATCTTGAAATAAAGAAATTTTGGATTGTGGTACTAGGAGGAGAGACCCAGTCAGACCAAGGTGATCTTGCTAAGATGAGAAGGCAGAGATTAAAGTCCAGAGAAAGCGAGGCAGCTGGAGGTTTTGGGGAAGAATGGTGCATATGGGGGAATCAGAATCCAGACATACGGCCAGAATGACTTCGACTTCACTTCTCAGCTCTCTGTGCTGTGCAGGGACAAACAGCACAAGGCCGAGGAAAGCACCGATGGGCAGAGATCAGCTGAGCTGTGTGGCAATGATGCACCAGCAGAGAGCAGTCGACCGCTAACCAGCTGGAAGAACATTCTGATAGGTTGCCTGGGGCATTCAGAATAGACCCAAAGATTCATCTTAGTGAAAGGAAGGAAGGAAGGAAGGAAGGAAGGAAGGAAGGAAGGAAGGAAGGAAAGAAAGAAAGAAAGAAAGAAAGAAAGAAAGAAAGAAAGAAAGAAAGAAAGAAAGAAAGAAAGGAAAGAAAGAAGGAAAGAAAAAAAGAAAGAAAGACAGAGAGAAATTCCATATATATATATATATATATATATATATATATATATATAAACCAGCCTTAGTTGTAGGAACAACAAGATCCTGTCACTCAGTAAGGTGACATTTGCCTCATGCCAAGCTCTGTTTAAGATATGGGGCTGTCAAGAAAAGTAACACATAACCAGGAGAAACCAGTCCATAAACCAGGGCATGTTGATAGGGGAAAGATGAGAAAAGCAATGAAAGACAATGCTTTTAAAAGCTACATTAGAACTTTTAGAATACAAAAATAAAATACATAAAATTGAGCTATGTCAGAATCACAAAAGATCACTTGTGGTAGGAGAAAGTATCAGTACAACAGAACATAATCATAGAAGGCATCTGAGACTCATGCACAGAAAGAATAACAAAGAGTCCGACAAGATGGCTCAGCAGCAAGACACAAGCACGAAGCTAGAGACCCGGGTTCAGGCCCTAGAGCCTGTCTACACGGTGGAAGGAGAGAATCAATTGCCAATGCTGTACTTTGATCCAGACAGGCCAAAAAAACATTCCCTCTCTCAATCTCTCTCTCTCTCCCTCTCTTCCCCCTTCCTGCCATCTTCCCCTTTTCCTCTCTTTTCCTCTGTCCCCCTTTTTCTTTCCTTACCTTAAGTAAATAAAATAAAATAAATATAGAGAAAGACTCATGGATTGGTGAGGTGGTACCAAGTGATCTTGGAGAGATAGAATTATCAGGATATAGGGAAAAGTGAATAAATTAAACAACTGTTAAATACTTCCAAATTTAATAAGAACCATAAACAAAAACAAGAATTCAATAAACCCAAGCAAGGTAAATACCAACCAAAAAACACACCAAAGAATAACATAATCAAATCACTAAATCAAGGGCTGTGATGAATCTTTAAGACACTCAGGTTTAAAGATATACCATGCTTAAAGAAAAAGGTGTTTGGTGAGTTAAGACTTGCACAGCAAGGGGAAATGGAAGGACGTCTTTAAAGTGCTCTAAAAGAAACAACTCTCCTGCTGTTTCACAGTGAAAGAACTATTTAGAAAAATGGACAACATAATTTTTTTCTAAAAAAGAAATTCAAAGATGATCTGTCTCAAAAAAAAAAAAAAAACTGTACCCTAAGAAATATTGAAGTGAATTCTTCACTGGTCCAAAAAAAAAAAAAAAAAAAAAAAAAGAATCAATCATTCCTCATTCCAACGTAAAAGTAGACTGTTTTAAATAAAAAACATTTATTTAAACCCCAAAGCCATCATTAAAAGGACAAAACAAATGTGCAATTAATGTACCATTCACTAAAAAGAATGACGTATTAAAAACTTTTGAGGCTCTTTTACCAAAATCTGGGAAAGACATTGAAAACAACAATAACAACAAAAATAGTGTTCATACTCATAACTACAAAATTTTAAATTACTAACAAATAAAATCTAGAAATAGGCAAAAAGAGCAATGTATATGGAGCAAAAGTGTTTCTTTAGGGAACATCTTAAATTACCACTTAAGACTCTATCAATGTAATTTATTATAACAAATAAAAAAGAAATTCTATAGTTTCCTATAAAGTACAAAAAATACATTGACATAATTTGCCATCCACTCACAATTATAAAATTATGTAATTTTCAGCACATTAAAATTAAAATTGTCGGGGCTGGAGAGGTGGCTCAGGGGTTAAGCCTCTGCCTTGCAGGCAGAAGGTCCTGAGTTCAGATCCTAGACCCCATGTATAGATGCCAGGCAGAAGCGGGGGTGGCCTGCATTTCTGGTCCTGGTAAGGCGGAGTAAACAAGGAGGACGTGGAGGCGGTCCATGGTGGTTCCCGAGTTCGCCCGTGGTTCTACACACACACACACACACACACACACACACACACACACACACACACGCACGCACACACGCACAATTGAATAAAAAAAAAATTAAAATTGTCTCCTGAAACTTAATAAATGACATCTACAAAAAGACAACAGTCAACATTGGGCTTTTTAGATTTTTTTAAGTAGGTTTTTTAATAACAACATATATCAAGGGATGAGTTTAACTGTGTCTTTTTCTTACACATTTTGTCTAACACCATAGTTAATGGTGAAAGCTGACTACCTAATTCCAAAGAGCAAAGAGAAACTGTTACCAATGTTCAGTCTCACAGCTTGGATTTAAAGTTGTCTTTGAACTTCTTCACCAGCACATTAAGGCAAGAGAAAGAAGAAAAATGGCATTTGTACACCAACAACACAATCAGATGTCTGGAAAATCCTAAGAAATTCAAAGTAAAATATTACTAGACTTTATATATGAACTTAGGTAGGTAACAAAATACCTAGCAAATATTCAGCTATCAGTGACCTATATGCAAATAACTAATAACATTTTAAAATATATGTAATTTCCTAAAAATGGTAGCTACTATAATAAATAATAGTAACCTATAGAAAAAATTTAAGTATCACTAAAGTCTATATCTATGAAAAGAACAGATAGTTTAGTGTAAGTGAATAGTAAAAATTCATTCATATATGCTTAGATACATAACAAAAGTATCATTGATTTCAGGTGGAGGAGAAAGCTCAGTGGGCAAACTGATTGCTGTGCAAACATGAGGGCCAGAGTTCAAATCTCTAGAACCTGCATAAATGCTAGGGGGTGTGGTGGTTGCCTGTAATTCCAGTGCTTGGAAGACAGACACTGGAGTCTCCAGAGCAAGCCGACTAGCTAGACGTGCCCACACCAGCAAGCTATGAATTCAGCTGAGAATACTTATTCAATGAGTAAAGTAGAGGGTTACCAAGAAAGAGTCCCAATGCCAGCCTGGGACTTCCACATACACAAGCACCCTGCGCGTGCACATGCGCCCACACAAATGCAAGCATGGTACATACAAGCATACAGACACAAAATAAAGCACTGTCTGTTCCCCAAGCTTGCAAAGCTACAGTAATCATGACACTTGCTGTTATAAGGACAGACAAGGAAATGAAATGGAATCCAGATACAGCCTCATACCCAGATGTTCAATTGAATTTCAACTATTATGCTGAGATAATCCAATAAGGAATGGGTAGTTTTTTTCCCAATAAATGGTTCTGGATCAACTGCACATCCATATCTTTAAAAATGAACATCAATTGTCATCTCGCACATACACAAAAATTATCCTAAATTGAATCATAGATTAACGCATGTAAGACTATTAGGAGAAAAACAGAAAAGGAAATATTTCCACCTTGGGAAAGATAAAGATAACCTTAGATAGAACATAGCAGGTTTAAATTTTCTGTACTTCAAAATGCAAATGAAAAACAGAAAGATGAATTATACTTTGGTTGAAAATTATGTGTGTGTATATATTTATTCATATATATTTTATTTCCATGTTTCACATAGGTAATTCCTATATATAAGCCTATCAATATCTTGGTTCTTTTGGCTATCCCTATTCTTGTGTGTATCTTACCTAAAGATGAATATAGCAAGACTTATATCTATAAATATAAAAATAACTCATCATTTAATTGTATTTAATTACAAGAGAAACATCTAATAGGCAATATTGGATAAAAGATTTTCACTGATGGCTGAGGATGTGGCTCAGTTGGGATTGGGTCTGCCTAACATGCACAAAGCCTTAGCTTCAATCTTGAACCCTGTATAAAGCAGGCATGGTGGGACACCCCTGTAATCCCCGCACTGAGCTATAAGAGTAGGAGTATCAGATATTCAATGTAATCCCCCATTACACAGCGAGGTTGACCCCAGCCTGGGCTGCAAAGTGACTTTGTCTCAATAAAGAAAAAAAGATTTACGGTGACACTCCATACAAACAAGACATCCAAAGGATCAACGTGCAGAAAGAAAACATGAAATGATTCAACACCCCATTTGAATGCTGAACTCAAAATTTAGCCGGACTACGATTGGCAAAGATTTAGAGAAATCAAACCTCTAATAAAACTTCTGGTGATAAAGTCAGATATTCGGACTGGAACATAGTTTGATAGTTCCTTACGAAGTTAAAAATAGCATTTGCCATCGCTCTCAGTAATTCTGTTACCAAGTGGTTACTCCAAGGCAGGATTGCACACAGAAACTTACATATATGTTTTTCTGGCATCAGAATCAGAAGTTTAATTGATTAGCTCAGGTGCTGACCTATAGATGACAAATGGACAAATGTTCACAGAAGACTGGCGTCTGGGTGCCTAGGACCGGAAGAACAGGCTGCATGGCAGCTGTCAGTAATCCCTGCTTGAAGGAGGCAGAAACAGAACAGGGAAACCTGGTCCCAGCTAGACTAGCTAGAACAGGAAGCTCTGGGTCCAGCAAGACACCTGCGTCTCCACAGAAGGTGGAGAGCGATTGAGGAAGACACCCAATGTCAACTGGAACATATGTGAGCTCACAGACATGCAAAAACACACACGTACACTCACACACACCACATAGGAATACATATGCGGAAAAGTAGAATCAAAATAAAATGTACTAGATCCTCCCCTGGCTTCTACTTCAGTATTAAGGGTGTTTGGGGTTTTTTGTTGTTATTGTTCTTTCCGGAAAGCAGATTTACTACTTTAAAAAATAATGCTATTTTAAATAACTGTTAAAAAGATAGTCTGAAACACTCATCGCTCAAATACAAGACTTATTCTGCCAGAAAACAAATTTTATTATTAAAATATGCTCTGCACATCCAACAAAGCAATACAGCATTGCCAAACTTTAGCGCTTCTGTCACTGGGCAGACAACCGACTTCAAAGCTGGATGAACAGGACAACTCAGAAGCTCTGCTGTTGAGTGATACGCTGACCTTTAACTTCCTGATCCACGCTGCCGACAGTTATCTTTATTAAAAGCAGCTTTTCCTCTTTTCTCAGAAACAAGAAAGCCAATAGACAAGTCTAGCTCTGGTTATTTATTAATAAGCCTGAGCTGATCGATGACTTTATTGGTTACTTCAGTGTCACTTTTGATTATCTATTGAGAAAAGAAAGGAAGTCCAATATCAACTGGGCTTCAGGCAGCAATGAAGTTCCAGTTGGATCTTGGGGTTTGCAACCTGCATGGCTCAAAGTAGGTGCATTGCCCCAGGGAAGCAAAGAGCCAGGAGAAAAGAGCAATTCTGCTTTGTGTCTGTGGTTAGGAACTCAGTGTCCTCGTTGACTGAGAAGGCACTGTATGTTCAGTTCTAACAGCCAACTCCCTTAGAGCACAGTAAATTTAGAAGTATCGTCCATAAAATGAAAGCAACTCTCCTATTTCTTCCAACACACCCCAAGCTTATGGAAAGCAATATGCAGATTTAACTTCTGATTTCTCCAAGGAAGTTTAGGAAAGGACAAAGGCTGTCTTCCATTTCTTGAAGAGCTGTGATTCCCACAAAAATCATTTTTTTGACAGAATATATGACGAGTTGATAGAGTTACAGAGATGAGTGTGGGCTCACTATGAGCAGTGTCTACACTGGAAGCTGCCAGTCGTGAGATGGAAAATCAGACTTCGTGTACTTTCAAACCGACATGAGCAACCTTCCTCTATAGCGGATCCTGGTTAATTCTGGGGTGATCTTATAGTAATCAGGAAGTGATCTGACAGAACCCCTGGGACAATCCTGCAAGGATCACAGGCAGTCTGTCCATAAGTATGATTGTTTTTCTTGGCCTCGGTCTTAAAGACAAAGCACAAAAACCTACTAGAGCTTAGATGACTTAGGTTGCCACATTCACTGATAAATTTCCTCCACTGATAAATTTCCTCCACTTTCACTCTGTGAGTTTCACAACGTTTCCTTAGCACACAAGAATCCTGTTTCCTTTATCCTTGGAGATTGACGAGGCACTAACAATATGCGAGGCCCCAAAACCAACAGGGTGAGCTTGTTTCTTGAATGAGAATTTAAGAGAATCCTTACTTTTGAAGAAAATCCCTGCTTGGCACAGTCAGCATTCTGCAAATGCTTCTCCCAGAGGACAGGGAACCTCGATGTCTATTTCTTAAGACCCTAATGATTGTGTTTTTTCTGACAACTGCCCAAATTCTTTACATTCTGACCTTGGCGATTCTTTGAGTGTTTAGTACCCAGTGAGTGGTTTCAATCTCATTTCTTCTGGGAGACACTTGGGAGAGAAAGGACATTTTCTTGTGAGAACTAAATGAGACACTGTCAAGTATTTTTCTCCCCAGAATAAAAGCACTGGAGAACAACCGAAGGTCAACAATCTTCATATCCTTAAAAACGGCCCCTCTTTGAATTATAAAGAGCATAATTATAGTAATCAAGTTTATTTTTAAATACAGCTCAACATTTTTATCTTAATTTTTATTCTTTTATAGCTTGATGCATAATTAAAATGAATATATAATATTTTCACACCTCAATCCCCAATTCCATCCCCCCTTCCCGTTATAATTCTTTTTCTTCTCTACTTGCCTCCCTCCTAGTTTCATGTCCTTTTTGTTGGGCCCGCCCAGGATTTGCCCCAGCATGGGACTAAAGATGGCGCTGAGGGCAAGGGTCTTGGGCATGACCCTGATCACTTCATAGAGAGCCCTAGTTGGCTTTCAGGTATCTACCTGCCCCCTGTGCTGATTGACATTGAACTTGACCATTAGCACCTGTAGGATGTCTTGACCTTGTGACACAATTGGATGCCTGTTTCGCACCTTGGTGGCCTTTGTCTATAAAAGTTCCTTTTCTCCCCCCAATAAACTGAAATCTGCTTCTGACAATCTTCCTGTCCCGTGCCGAGTCTCTGGGGGTAGAGGTGGAGGTGGGGACGGCTGGAACCTGCTTTCACCACAGCCAGCGGCTGTGTGTTTGAGTGAGTGAATGGATGCGCGAGTGGGAACTGGTTCCCACACTTTTCACATGTGTGGCCCTCTCAGCTTCATGTGGGTTGGCTTCGATGTCATGTGCCTGCGCATTTGCTGAGCATGAACCACATGGCGGTGGGTACACCGCTGATGGATGACAGCATCTTCCCACCCCACCCTTCCATGAAGCTCATCACTCGGGGCCTCTTGAGATCTTTCCCTTCCATGGGGAAATGTTGCTAGGCCAAATCCTGTGTAGGCCTTGTGGGAGTAACACAGCTACAGCAAGTCCAGGGGTACAATACCCCTATCAAGTCCAGAAGATAGTGACTGGCTGCCTCCCCCCCCCCAAACACACACATCTTTTCTGGCTCTTACAATCCTCCTACTCCCTTTCTGAAATGTTCTCTGGCTGCTCAACATTTCCAAGTGCAAAGCCACTCTTGTTTATGAATCTACATTTGTAGACTACGACTATAATTGAAGTACAAAGCCATCAGTGCAGTAAGATTTCCATTGCAGGCTCAGGTCATGCAGCCTGGATTCTAACAGTCACAAGACCCAACCCACCTCTTGTCTCCAGGCAGTTGTACTGACCCATGGCCGTTGGCAGGGGTCCCATTCATGGTTTTTCCATATCACAAAGCACACACCATTCTACTCTCGCTCACGTCTGAAGAAAAGGGTAAGCCATGACGGTTAATCACTCTTGTTTGTTTTTTTCAATTTTAAGCTGAGGAACAAGTTGTTAGGAAGTCCATTCTCTTTCCTGCAGACTTTTTTTTTTTTTTACAAAGCAGTGATTGGAAGGACCTAGTCACTCTGACTTCAGTGGTTCGGGCTTCTAGAACCAACCACTGGGTATTCAGACAGAAGAAATGTATTTCTGACCTCACTTTAGGAAGCTAGCATGGCGTGTCTCTGTGAGGTTCCCCTACTAGGCTACAGAATAACCACTTTTTAGTGCATCGTCCCCTAACAGGAAAAGTCAGGAGAGTTCTCTGGGTGTCTTTTATAAAGACCTTAATCCCGGTTAGGAGGCCTCTACCCTCATGATGTGATCACATCCCAGAAACTCTACTGCCTGATATCATGACATTAAGGATGAGGATTACAACATACAAATGGGTGGAGCAGTTGGTGCGTAATACCTTATGCCCAAAAACATGTTTATACACTTAGACTTCAGGATAAGTCAAATAGGTATATAAAACAGCTGGACATAAAGCTCATAATAAAGCTGAGTATGGTGGCCTAAACCTGAAATCCAAATATATAGGAGGTAGAGACCACAGAATATTTTTTCTCTACTCCTCTCTACTTTAATTAATTAGCGCTTTGTGCATACATGCATACATGTTTGATGTGTATATATACATATAATATGTACATATTTCTATTGCTTATCTGAACATCAGCTGATGAAAGTAGTTCTTATAACACATTAAAAATCCTTTTTATTTCTAACCTACTCGAGAAGCATGTTTTTTCTCCCACATTTTATTTTTTTCCTAATCATACAAGCTCAATAGGTACCCCCATCCTTTCCCTCCTCCTCCCCTCCTCAGTTATCCTCCATTTCACTCTCCCACCTTCCCTCCTTCCTTTCACCCCCCTCCCTCCCTTCCCTTCTCCTTGTGTCTCCCCTTTCCTCCCTCCCATTCCCTGGAGCATCCTTTTATGTGAACACCAAACCTCTCTGTGAGCCCTCCACCCTAGTGAAGGTTCAGGACTCAGTGGCAGAGCCCAGAGCCCCTTCTGGGACTCCCGGTTAGTATGGGGACTCTATTACGACTGTTTAATTCCTTGCCTCTAAGGATCCTACTGCCTGAAGCCTTCTCCCCTGTGATCCATGCTACACTCTGGAGGGTCATTGACATATCAGCCATTGTGCAGGTCAGGCAAAGTCCAATCCTGGCTGCTGCAGTCCTAACACATGTGGTGTATCTTGCATATCACTGGTCCTCCCCATCTTGCCGCCCCCTCTTCCACAAGATTCCCTGGGGAGAGATTTGGCTGGTCTGGTTCCAGGTGAATAATGTAGGGTCTTTGGTGTTCTGAATTATGGTTTGTTGTTGTTTTCAGTTTTGCTGTTTCTGCACTGCCCTTGGCTGCATCCTGATTGGTATTGAAGGTCACCTTCTAACCAGAAATAAAAGACTGTTTAAACAAAGATCATAATATGAGGAGTCTCAAAGGAAGATGGAAGAATAGGAGTAGGACACAGCAGTGTGGGGGGGTGTTGTCAGTATCCCATTTGCTGGATAGTTATTGTCTATCTTCCAGTTCCCATATCCTTCCTGATTGGTAAGATGAAACCTCTTCAGTCCCAAGTGAGCAGGAAGGTTGTACTCCTGTCACTGCAGTGAATTTCTGCATTATGGGGGATTATTCCCAGTAGTGGCACAGCAGAGTCATATGGAATTCCAATCTTTAACTTTTTTAGAAATCGCCAAACTGATCTCTAGAGTGGCTGTATGAGCCTGCATTCCCACCAGCAATGTATGAGAGTTCCCTTCTCTCCACATCCTCTCCAGAATTTGGGGTTGTTTGTACTGTGGATTTTTGCCATCCTGACAGGGGTGAAATGATATCAAAGAGTAGTTTTGATTTGCATTTCCCTGATGGCTAGGGATGTAGAGCAATTTTTAAGATATTTGTTAGACATTTCCATTTCGTACCTGAAAATTTTTCTTTTGATTTCTGAGGCACATTTTTAATTGGGCCATTTATCTCCTTGGTGTTTAATTTTTTAAATTCTTGGTGCACTCTGGATAATAGAGCTCTATCAGATCTGTGGTTAGTGAAGATTTTCTCCCATTCTGTGGGTTGCCTTTTTGCTTGGTTTGCAATCTCCTTAGCTGAACAGAAGCTCTTTAATTTTACAAGATCTCATTTGTTGAGTGTTGGTTCTAGTGCCTGTACTATTGGATTTCTGTTTAGGAACTGTTGGCCTAGCCCAATCAGCTCGAGGGAGTTACCTACCCTTTCAACTAGGATTTTTATAATCTCTGGCCTAATATTAAGGTCCTTGATCCATTTGGAATTAATTTTTGTGCATGGTGACAAGTACGGGTCCAGTTTTAATCTGCTGCATGTGGAGATCCACTTTTACCAGCACCATTTGTTGAAGATGCTGTTCTTTTTCTGTTGGATTTTTTGGGCCTCTTTGTCAAAGATCAAATAGCTGTGAGAGCACAGAATTAAGGGTTCAAGGTCATCCTCTGCTATGTATACATATAAATACATGCATATAAATGTATACAGAGATAATTAGATAGATAGATAGATAGACAGACAGACAGACAGACAGAGATATATCTCAAGCTCAATGCCAGTCTGGGTTATATAAGATCCTGTCTCCAACTATCAGATAAATAATTAATAAGTAAATTAAGAAATAAAGTTCACAATACCCTCATCTTTTGTGCTTTAACCAACTAATTTATATCAACTCTGGGGTTGAAAAGATGGCTCAGAGGTTAAGCCTCTCCCTCACAATCAGAAAGACCTGAATTCAGATCCCAGATCTCAGGTAAAAACATAGGGCAAAAGTGACAGTGACATGAACTTCTGATCCTGGAAGACGGAGCCTGGGAAACACCGGACCAAAGCAATAAAGAGGTAAAAATCAATCCATTTTTTAAATAGATTCTATGAGTAGATTTTATGATATTGCTGATGAATAGACTTGCAGCCATCTCTTCAATTCAGCAGATATGTCTTCTCTCTCCCTTCTATCTGACAGAGCGGCGCCTTGAGGACACATAGGGAACTTTATTGCTCATGTGCTCACTAGTTGAGCTGAATCAGCGTGTGACTTCCTGAGGGAAAATTTTTAGTATCTTTCTAAACTTGAAAGACTTTCACAAGGGTAAGAAACTCTGAAAGTCATGAATGGGAAGATACCTTTCGCACTAAAAATGATTTCTGACACCATCTGGTGTTCCTATCATATTTCTCAACGTGTCCTGCAAACTGACCAGCATAGAAATTAATAGTTACTTGTTTCACACAGAAGTTGGTAGCAGACACAACGGAGTCCAAGTGAAGGCCCTTCTATTTATTATTCATCCATTCAAATGGTATCTTTTACAGTTGGCAGCACTTGGAACTCATTCCGGTCTGTTTACTTTTATTTTTTCATTTCCCTCAAGAAATCAGGAGGTTTGATGTTAGCAGATGGACGATGGTTCTGCCATTGGCTAATTGGTCTGAGGACCACGACCTTCATTCCATCCAAAGGAATTGTTTCACTGAAAGTAGACACAAACGGAGTTGTTGCAGACTCTCTGGGATATTCTGGAAGCTTCCAGGCTTTCTCTATATTCCAGCCCAGGATGGATAGAGCCAGCCAACTGCAATGCTGCTGAGGAGCTGTGGGGGTCCAGAGGTGACCATTTCATCCTGGTGGATGGACAAGTGATATGTCCGGTAACATCACTAGCACAAGCAGCGGTTGCACTTGCCATAAATTTCTCTCATCTCTTTCCAAAGGACTTTAAAGTGCTCAAAATTTTAGAAACTCTCTTAAAATACAAAGTGTTAGGAGACAGAGCTACCCTAATCACAGGCCATTTGGGTCTTCCAGCTTTGCTGTGGGATGCAGTGAAGCAGCTCGGACACCCCTCCTTTTGACCATCTTCTTGATTCCGTGCCAAATCAATGCACTATATCAGGGCTAGTTCTCTGCCCCAGGTTGCCTATTCCTCTGTGATTGACATTTTAGCTTTAACCCTAATTTCTTTGCCTTCTCTACCAACTGACTCTCTCCTGGGACACAATCTTCTGTCCCCAATCAAGGCATTGTTATGACTACGTTTCTATATATGGGCTGTAGTACAGATTCTGCACTGATTCCTGATGAGTGATGGTTTCAATTTGTCAGTGATCCTGGATGACTTTGTTCTCACTATACCAACCAACTAATTTACATCAAAGTGTCAAACTCTGAGGTTGAAGAGATGGCTCAGGGGTTAAGCCTCTACCTCAAAATCAGAAGGACCTAAATTCAGATCTCAGGGACCAGGTAAAAACACAGAGCAAAAATGACAGTAGAACTTCTCACCCTGCAAGGTGGAACCTGGGAAACCCCAGAGCAAAACAATAAATAGGTGATCAATCCAAGTGATTCCCTAAGTCACCTGTGGGTTTCCACAGGCATACACACTTGTACACACACACACACACACACACACACACACACACACACACACACACACACCTACACATGCAAAAAAATAAGAATAAAATTGTCAAACTCATGTCCCTTATGAAAAGAAAGGGAAGGGGAGGGGAGAGAGGAAAGTAGGGGATGGGATGGGAGGGTAGGGGAGGGAAGGGGAGGGGAAGGAAAGGGAGGGGAAGGGAGGGGAGAGGAAGGAAAGGGAGGGGAAGGGAGGGGAGAGGAAGGAAAGGGAGGGGAAGGGAGGGGAGGGAAAGGGAGGGGAGGGAAGGGAAAAGAGAAAAACCTCAGAGATACTGCTCTTCTTTTTTTTTTAGTGTCTCTCGAATATGAAGAAAGATTCAAGTGAAAAGTCTAGATTCGAGTGAATTTTAGGTGAGGTATTGAGCAGACACACATTGGAGAGTAACCCTGGGCCCTACACCGAAAGCTTTCATACCACCAACCTGAACAAAATGATCCTTCACGTGGTTCTGGGCACAGTTAGAGAACAGGTGGCAGAATCTGGTCCTGTGTCTCCAGGAAATCACTCCTTGGTGCGAAGTGTTTCTCATATTCAGTATGGTACATGAGATAGGGAGTCAACACATCCTCTCTGTCTTTGGCCTGTGGTACTCTACAGTGACAACTGATCTCATGAGTTATCCCAGAGCCTCTGATCCAAGTTTTCTTCCAATTCTATGAAGCAAAAAGATAATCAGATGTTCCTCCTAGAGTTTTGATCTCCTGAGAACTCCATAAAGCAGACTGGTTGGGAAGAAGAGTTTTGTTGTTTCAGTGATATAGATCCTCTTTCATGAAAAGGCATTTTTTAACCCTGAATATTTGATCTTTGAGCTGAGCAGTCAACTGCAAACCCCACGGTGAAGTACATTGTCCTGGGAGCTTATCTGACATCCCTTTGCAATGTGAATTGATGTCTTTGTACTTTGGGGAACTGGTCTTTCCCTCCTGGAACTGTCAATAAACAGACATCTTCTTTTCTGTCTGAGAAAGTCGATATTTGTTTTATTTTGTTTTGTAGTTTTGTTTTGTAGCTTTTGCTGGTTGAGAGAATATCCAAGTAGAAAGAGGCCTTGGAAATCTTAAATCACAGCATCTCATTTCCTAGTTGAAGTGCCCAAGATGAGAAAGGTCATCAAAAGACACTCAATACAGCATAGACCACCCAACTCCTAACTCCCTAGAGGTCACACTGGTTGAGTTTCTCATCTGCAAAAGCTCTACCTTGGGCCCTCCAAATTCAAAGGGCATAGCCCCTCACCCCTAGAAGTCTGTGTATCCACCATCACCATTACCCCCTCTATCTCTGACATAGATATCGCCATTGAAAGATTGTACATTTATGCAAACTATATCCAAGGAACTTCTGGAGCTATTTTACCAGCTCCAGGGACAACCTCACTGAACGACAGGCTGTCTGTCTGTTTCACGGGTTAGGTGGCTAAGCCCCTGAGAAGAAAGCCAAGGACTGCTTGCCTCCTTAGATTCCATACCCACCATGCTCTCTGGCAGCACTAAAGTCAGTGACTAATATGTGAGCCAAGCCTTTACCAAACACAGGAGACCACTTGTGCTAAGAATGAACTAGATCTGAGGGCTACAGCCTCCTCCTAGCCAGTGGGATTATCACGCTTGAAGCTGGATGGATTTAGTAAGCATTGCTATAGAGATTATTTTCTCATTCTGCCATAAGACAATACTCAGACACAACTTAAGAGAGAAAGGGAGATTTTATCTTGGCTTAGAGTTCCAAGGGGATCTAGTCCGTTATGGCAGGAATCTCCTATCAGAAGGCGTGGCTTAGAGGCAGAAGCCGGAAGCTGGTTCAGGTCACAGAGATCCCCATGGAATCAGAGAAGAGCACACTGCAAAAGGAAGAAGAGTTGAGCCAGGCCAACACCCTGTGTGTCGTCCTCCAGCAAGACTCCATCTCTGAACGGTGCCACGACCTTCCCCAAAATGAACATCAGCTAAGGATTCAAGCAGATGAGCCTGTGGGGGCGATTCGCATTCATGCTTGCTAGTGTGTGGCTACGTGCATCTGCCTCCTCGAGCAGCTTCTCAGAACAGTAAATATTTACTCTCTATCCTTAATGTTTATCGTGTGCCAGGCACTTAGAAGGTTCATGTTAAATGATGCCCAAATCCATGAACATTGTTCATACACATGAATGAGCTGGGGAGGGAATGCTACAGACTCAATGTAACAACGAGGATCAGAGGCTGAGCCTGATCCTCAGCCTTGGAGTCCTGCTGACTGCCTTTTACCCTGTCACTATAGACACTGCACGCAGGGTAGGCACCTTTGGGCAAGGGTAAAATAGCTCCAGACGTTCCTTGGGTATAGTTTGCATAAATGTACAATCTTTCAATGGCGATATCTCACCTGTGCTTCTTCCTATCTTGTACCTAAAATACCCACCCACAGTCGCCATTCTCTGCCTATGGAATCCAAAGCCACGTGCAGGGGGTTCCAGGGTAACGTGATCACGTTACACAAGAAAGGTCGACGCACATTGTCAGCTTCCACTTCACATTCCTAGTGGAAGAAACAATAGAAAAGTTTTCAAGCGCATAAAATGGTCTTTCTATTCCAACTCAAAAAAAAAAAAATCAGCAAAAGAAAATGCCTCACAAACAGCCACTTCCCTTGGACATCAAATTGCTCTGCTGACAGCATTTTTAATCAAAAAGTCCAAAGAAGAAAGATGAGTAGAATTTACAAAGAAGCACCCAGAGAGGATAAATGAAGATGTCTGCTGTGCTTCTGCAGGGAAAACAGACAGCGGATCCCAGCATCTCTGCGTGGCTCTGAGACTTATTATTGGATGGATTATGCTGCATCCCCAAATACACTGACCCAGAGGACATCAGCATCTTCAGGACGAGGACTGTCACCAGCACTCGAGATCTGCAGACAGCCTCGAGGAGGTGAGGCAAGAAGCTCAGGCCTCAGGCAGGAGCCCCGCCCCCAGGGCTCTTTGATATCCTAGAGAGTCATCCAAGTCCCGAATTTCCAATTGTAACTGAGTTAAATCACATTGTTTAGTTATTAAATCAGTGTTTGGAAACAGCGTGAGTCACACTCGGCTTCGCACATCTCCGCTGACACTTTACACTGCAGGTATCCGACACCCAAGAAGGAAAGAGGGTAATGAAGGAAGAAGGGGCAATTCTGTCGTTTCCTGGGCCGGCATCACTGCCCAGCCCTGAGAGCTCTGAGGGGCCAGGAAGTGTTGCATGCAAAGCACACAAAAGTAATTGCAGGTCAGGCCTGGGGAGATGGAGTTGGAAAAGTGCTTGCCTTGCAAAAATGAGAACATCAGTTCAATTCCCAGAAACCATATAAAAATTTAGTCCATGGTGATATGTACATGGGGAGGTGGATATCGCTGGAGCCTAATGTCCAGCTAGCCTCGCTTACTTGGAAAATTCAAGGCACGGAAGAAACCTTATTTTTAAAAAAATGGGTGGCACCCGAGGAACAACATCAGATATTTTCTTATGGCCTACATATCCACACACACACATCCACACACACGTGCATACACACGTACACACACATGTATACACAAGCACACATACACACATATACATATACACATATATACACGCACACGCACACACGTATGCACACATACATGCATACACACGTACACACACATGTATACACAAGCACACATACACACATATACATATACATATATATACACACACACGCACACACATATGCACACATACATGCACACACATGCACAAAAATAACTGTGTGCTTTCTTTTGCATTTTCTGCAAAGTACCTAGAGAACTTTCAAAAGTTCTGGCCTGAAAGTCATGATACCTTACTGGGGTAAATGCAGCTCTAAGTACACAGCAAGTTCTTAATTCCCAGTGGATCTGGGAACATCAATCCAATTGTCAGTCATTGTACAAGTTGTGGCTGAGCATCTTGAGTCCCATGAAACATGCTCTGGTTCGCTGAGGACATGGGTAAGGCATGTCACGCCGAGATTCTCAGCAGAGCTGGAAAAGCCAATGTACATGGTCCTGTGTAAATTAAATGTCAAAAGCCCCAGCTCCAGGAAGGAGGTGACTTGTCCTATGAAAGCACCATGGCTCATGCTAGCTCCTCCATGACTGGCCCTGGGTGCGCCCACAGAAAGTAAGTCTCCAAGGACAGGAAGGTGCATGAAATGCAGGGCTGCCTGGCAGAGCTCCTGGCTCCAGGATAAGAACAATGGTGGAGGAGAGCCGGTGCCAGAGGCTTGAAGATGGACAGATAATTCTGCACATAGCAGTGAGGTTGAGTGGCAGGAAGTGCTCCAGAAAGAAGGTGCCATTCTATCAGACGTGCCCACAATGAGCTGGGGCGCACCGCTCAGTATCACTCACAGTGGAATGGGACAAACACACTCGTCAGCTGGATTCCCAACACCCTAGGATGGGAGGATGCTGAAGAGCTTATAGTATATCTGAGTCACCACAAGGCACCACGCTGGCCCTGTAGCATTTCACCTTAAGCATCACTTCCTTGATCTGGAGAGACAGGCACAGTAGGTAAAGGTGTTTTGAGTGCACACCTGACCATCTGAGTTCAATCCCCACATTCCACAAGGTAGCTTGCAGAAATATTCTCCAAAGCTAGTGTAAACTAGTTAATGCTTCAAGCTGACCAGCAGCACTGGTAGATCCAGTTTCCTGCCCTTCCGAGCTCTTTCCTCTGTCTGTATTGCCTTGTGCTGCTTGATGTCACAGATTGCTGCGCTCAAGCCCTCCAGCATGAACAGGCTCCTGGACTCCTGCAGCGTCCGACCTGCGCAGCCACGGTCACTCTGGTATTGGGATTGCTCAATAAAATCTCAGCCGTGAATGTGACTTCCTGACAAATACCTGATTCTCTTGCTGCTCTGAAAATCCCAATACAATGCTGTCCTTCAGGGTAGAGCATCTAAGATATAGTAGCTACTTAACATTTAGTGACTATTCCACAAAGCATCTGAAAGAAAATTTTTACATATTAGAAACTCGGTTCAGAGACTTCACTTGGTTTATGCAAGCTCAGTGATGGGGTCAGGATGCAAGCCCCAAACTGTATGCACGTGTTTCCTCTTACTCCATGCAGTCTCCAAAGCACTTAGAATGATGTGTCTTAAAATCTGTTGCATTATCTGCTAAAGGCACCAAGATCCTTGGAGGCAAGGGATTGACAGCCACAGTAGTGTTCCTATGCTTAAGGGGAACACAGGAAAGGGTTCAGGGAAATGTCCTTGAACGTCATCGGAGAGGAGGGTCCAGAGGAGAGTCAGGCATGCACAATAAAGGACTCTCTGGGAATTGGGGGGGGCACTGGGGGATGGGGAGGGAGAGGTGAGGGGAGGGGGAGCAAGGGGTTAGGGGGAAGGAGGAGGAAGGGAGGGAACTGGTGTACCTATTAAGTTTGTATGCGCAGGAAATAATAATAAAAAATGTATAAAAAATAATAAAATAAAAAATAAAATCGGTTGCATTGAGTTCTTGGGTGACTGTGGAAAAATAAAGACGTAAAAACAGCAATAGCTCACTGAAGCATCCGGGCTTCACCCCAGGCCACTTGAATAGCTGGTCGGATGAGTGCCACGCAGGGCATGCTGCCCGACCTCCCTGCCCTGTCGGGGAAGAGTGAGCTGAAAGGCCTAAGCCTGGGTGCTCAGGGCAGTGACTGACAGCCTGACTACAGCCCTACCCTGTTTCTCCGATTTCCCCACTATGATCGCTCCAGGGTTGCTACCAGCATGCCCCCCTCCCTCTGGCCACCTCTGGTCATCTGCGTCTGTTGCTTCTATGCACATGTAGACTGCCCTGCTTCTGACCCCTACAGCCAAGGGGGATGGGCTCTCTTCCCCCCCCCCATAACTGCAGAAACTTCCAGAAGCCTAGTTTTACAGGCCCTCATGGTCACTGACTCAGACTTAAACTTCATAGTGCTGTAAAGCTCTATTCGTGATGTCCACATGTCTTCATTTGCTCCAAGGTTTTCATTGTGTGAAAGGGAGGAGAGAACATGACTGAACTTGGAATTTATGACAACATTTTAATAACCTCAGGCTAACATTTTGCTTTGCTAAGTGGCTGGCTGAAGATAATTTGCTCGTGAATGTGTACTTGGTCTGGCAGTTTTTATATAGGCATATTTATTAAATAAGAGCAGACAGAAGCAAGGTCCACTTTGGATGTGGACATGACAGAAAGACTGATAATAACTTTAAAAAGAAAGGGCAAGGAGGAACCATGGCAACCCCAGGAATACTTGCCTTTCTCTCTCAAGTGTCTCTGTAGGGAACCTCCCCCTTGGGGTAATAACCTCTAGCTGTGAAAAATGAATATTCAGCCATGTTTAGCTCCATCAGTCCCCATACAAGAGCCAAGGATAATTACAAATTCACATTATTTATAATTTTAAAAAAATGGTTGACTTTCTCTGGTTTTTGTATGTTCCTTTATTGAAAGCTTCTTTTTTTGTTTTTTTTGTTTTTTTTCTTTTTTATTAATATTTTTATTAATAAATCTATTAAACGAACTTTTTTATAATACATTTTTTATTATTATTTCAGCTCATACAAACTTAATAGGTACACCAGTTCCCTCCCTCCCTCTTCCTCCCCCCCCATCCCTTGCTCCCCCTCCCCTCACCCCTCCCGCCCCATCCCCCCGTGCCTCCCGCCCCAATTCCCAGAGTCCTTTCTTGTGCATGCCTGACTCTCCTCTGGGCCCTCCTCTCCGATGACGTACAAGGACCCAGTGGCCTATTGAAAGCTTCTTTATACCCATCTATAGCACAGAATGCTTTCCATGTATCCCACTGAGAGGAAAATCTCCCACTTCTTTCTTCAGTTGTGTAGCCTCTGATGTATCTATCATCCATGCTCCAGCAGGTTCTCAGGCACATGCCTATGTAAGCAACCCTTCTTAAATTTTTTTTAATTATTATTATTTATTCAACTGTGCGCATGTGTCTGTGTGTGTCTGTGTGTGTGTGCCTGTGTATGTGTAGAACCTCGGACGAACTCGCGAACCACCATGGACGCCTCCTCCTCCTTCTGCCACGGGATTCACAGGCTCCGCCCTACCAGGACCAGAAGCGCAGGCCACTCCCGCTTCCGCCTGGCGTCTATACGTGGGATCTGGGATCCGAACTCAGGACCTTCCGCCTGCAAGGCAGAGGCTTAACCCCTGAGCCACCTCTCCAGCCCCAACCCTTCTTAAACTCGAACTCAGTGGGACACATATGCACACGCACACACACACGCACACTGCAGACATGAAAGTAGGCGGGGGACTGGCTGGGAAGAAAAAAGATTTTCAGCTGGAGAAAGAGGGAGAATGTGATTCCATAATGTGAAGTGAAAATTATTTAAATTTATTTTATATCTGTATGAAACTGTCAATGGATAAAAAATGAAATTGAATAAAAACTAAAGGACAAAAAAATCATTGATTCCTGAAAAGAAAAATCTGAGAGAAAATTCCCACGTAGCTGGATTCACGTGCTCCAAGAATCTGCTCCTTAACCTCATGTATCTGCTCCAAGCTTAGGCAGGATACTCTAAGACCATAAACCTTGACTGAGCCCATCCTAATTTTGCTATCTGCCAGCCCACCAATCTCCGAGGGGAAATGTCAGTCCAACAGTATCCTTGCTGGTCCTGAACTCCTGATAAACCCTGGAACTACGGAGAAGACGAGTACCTGAGTCCTATGCCCTCAGAGGCAGCTCCCCAAGGGAAATAGAGGTGCTCTGGCCAGCAATAGATTAAACATTGTTGCCACTCAAAATATTAGAGAATTGGCTGAGGTTTTTAACAACTCTACTGAGACAACACAAAACTGGTGCTTGATCTTACAGTCTGATAGCAATCAGCAGAAAACCATCCTTTTGTTCCTGAACAAATAATTTTTGCTGCTGCTCTGAAAACCAGCTGCAGCCAAAATGTGTAATCACATATGACATTATGGCCTGTAAACCACCAACATAGCTCGTCATCTGTCAGATCTTTGCATCGACACCTGTCTAAATCTCAGGGCAAGAAAAGAAAGCCAGAATATATTGCCAGTTTTAAGAATTTATAACTTTGGTATGACCAAACAGGAATCCAATCAGTTAAATAAGGGAAACATATGAGCACTGAGAATTCTTTTCTGTGTTCAATTATTTGCCTAAAATTGGCAGAGTGCCTGCCAAATCCAGGAACCGTGTATTCTACCAGACTCTCAAGACAAAAGTCAGGTCATCTTCCTTTTCCAGGTATATTTTGTTGTGATATCCAGAGCGCTAATCTTAACACATTCAGAGATGTGCTTCAGTCACATTCCTTAACAATGTGATGCAAGTTCAAACAGCGACAAATAAATGAGAATGGTTTATTTCAGCTCAAGGTTTCTGAGGAATTTCGGACGGTGCTGGGAGATATGGTGGAGAGCGAGTTCATCCATGATATTCACAATGTGTCCTGAGATGCCTCCCATGGCAGCTGAAACAGGAATCAGGGAACGAAACCAAAGATAGTACTGGGCTCTACATCTTTATATATTCACCTGAAGCCCCAGTGATCCTCCCTCGGACAATTGGCCCCACCTCCTAAAGGCTACACAGACTCCCAAGATAGCACCATAAGGTGGGAGCAACACCCCAAAAACAAGTGCCCGTGGAGAACTTTCAGATTCAAAATCGGTTGGAGAGTTTGACTCACCCTTTCTTCCCTTTTAATTTTTGAGTTTGGCGATTAACTGAAATGATTTAATCACTTCCAGGGCCAGCTGTCTTCATCCATCCAACGGTCTTTGCAAGTTCCAAAGCTGATGCAGGACCACTCACTGAGGAATAGGATCAGGTGGCGGAAGGATTGTCCTTAGCCTTCAGCTAAAGCCTGAAGTGTCGACTTGGGTCACCTCCTGGAAGGTGAGCATCATGGGCTCTTTTGCTTTTTCATTCAAGGGCAAAACACCTGAGTGAGACGCTTCTACAGACTCCCTAGATGCTATTTCAAGCAGTGATGGAGAGATCTGTCCTACTGTGCTACAGATACTGAAAGTTCTCTTTATTCATTGCAACATCAGGAAATCACCACCTGTGTTCTTGGACCACAAAAAACTTGTGTGTGGGTGTTCAGGGGTTTGAGCTCTCGGTTGGGCATTTTCTCTAGAAAGAATTCTCAGGCGTCTTTAAGTATCTACCATGGGACTTTAGCAACTTCACATTTTCCCCCAAAAAAACTTTGTTTTCCTGTATAGACATATAGCATATTGCAAAATAGAACATACATAAACAAGAAATGAGGTCATGTTGGACAGAAGGGAGTTGCATGAAATGATGAGATGTGTATGCTCAATCCATAAAGAGATATCTTTCTGCCTAGAGGAGTTCTCTAGTTCATCACAAGATGTGGAGACTCTAGTGGATCTCAGGAACACATATAGATAAATAATTCATTTCCTAAAGAAGTGCAAATTGCAGACAAATACATAAAATAATCAGCTTCTAGTGGCCATGGAAATACAAATTTAAAGTAAAGGTCAAACATAGAAACAGAAGAAAGAAAGAAATTCAAGGCTGTCTTCTATCTCAGAACAAGTGGGAGAATGGCTTGAGCACATGAAATCCTATCTTAGAAAAGAGAGTAAAATGTAAATACATCTAATACTAGTAAGATTGTGTTATAATGCTTTTAAATCCTTTCATAGTAAGGCATGTGGGAGCACAAGTCTGTAATTTCAGCCTTTAGAAAACAGAAACAAGGGGAAGTCCCAGAGGAGAGTCTGGCATGCACATTGAAAGATTCTCAGGGGACTGGGGGGGGGGGGGAGGCACAAGGGGATGGGGAGGGACGGATGAGGGGAGGGGGAACAGGGGGGTCAGGGGGAGGAGAAGGGAGGGAGGGAACCGGTGTACCTATTAAGTTTGTATGAGTAGAAATAATAATAAAAAATGTTTAAAAAAAAAAGAAAAAACAGAAACAAGAGAATGACCACTTTTTAAAACCACTCTGATCGACATAAAGAGGTCCAGGCCAACTGGGGCAATATAGTGAGATCTTGTCTCAAAAAAATCTTATTGTAGAATATGACATAATGTAAAGAGACATATTTCTGTCCCCTAAGTTCAGTCACTGATGTTTTAACCCCAGGATAGATTTTTAAGCATACAAAAGGGAATTACTTTAATAAGAAGAAAGGAAGCACTTGGTGAAGAAATTCATATAAGAACAACTTTATAAATCTTTTCTATCCATTAGGAAATTAAAATTTTATGAAATTTGAGTATGTGAAGGAAAACTCATTCTGATTTTCGACCATCCATTTAGGCATGGTGGGGGGTAATCACGTAGGAATTTGTTGAGCTGCCATTAGAGGGCGTGTTAGTCAAAAGTTGGGCATAAATAAAAGTCGTCTGCCTCCTAGAAGCTAGCACAGGAGGAGAAAATCAAAAGATAGTAACAATAGCAGCTACAGAAATAAGACTCCTGCAGGGAATCTGAGTGCACAGGGAGTAACTTAATAGCTACCAAAGTTAGCTTCCTCAGAAAGAGAATTAACCACGCTTCTTACTCCAGCTTCCTAGAAACTTGCAGAAAGCTGATGAATGACTTGACTTTCTGTCAAGACCACATACTGTGGTCTTTGCTTAGTGGTTGTGTCCTTCCTGGTTTTGTCCTCAGTCCACTGGCAGTTGTTGTTTTTCTTTGCTCCTCTTCCTGCATGCCACTATGATGCATGGAAGGAAAGTTATCTCTTTGAAGAGTCAAAGGTGTGTATACCATCTCCCACCCTCCTTCCCTATAAGGCTCAGAGACAAGGCTCCTCTTCCTCTTTCGTCATCCCACTATGAGTCAATGAAGAAGACTGATCTCCTTGGAAAATCAAATGTGCATCTATTACTTTGCACTCCTCCCCCCACAAGACTCAGAGACCATCATGGAAGAAGGGGGAGGTAAGAATTTATGAGCATGGACATGATCCCACCAAACAACATCTCCTGGATAAGACAGAGCCACTATACCCATAAACCTGCTACAGATGTTTGTCTCCAAGGCCCTGGACAAGAGTGGGTGGATGCATTGAATTAATTAGTTGGTGAATTCATGGTGGTATAATGCTTCTAAAAGGACTGCATAGCATTAAACTTCACATAAAATACAACATCTGAAATGTAATTTAACTCTACAAAACAAAACAGAATGTGTACTTGTGGTCTTCTTGCTCTATAGCATATCTTAAGACTCATATTGAATGCTAGCACATGTTGAATGTTAGCACATGCTGATAAAAAGCAAAGTTGGTTCTTTCTAGTAAAACAAGTTTGAGAAACATCAAGTTAAGCAAAACCAAGCTTTATACTGCTGGGATTTTTAGTGCCACCCACTAGTTAACAAATTGAAAAGCACCCAGATAGATCATAAAACATAGCAGTATTTTCCAAATATATTAGATGGAACATTGTTGCTCCAACAAAGATATTGTGGGACCAGGACTTGGCAGAAAATTAAGTGGGAAACCAGCTTGATGACGTCACATTCTCTCCCAGAAAAGGCCGGCTGTCGAAGCAAACGTCCAAATATCCACAGTGAGAAGACAACGAAAGGTTCTGAGACTTGGACCAAGTTCTGACTTTCCTTCTCAGCAATGTTTATTAAGCATAAATTTAAATGAACTGAATTGATTTTTAATGAATTATTAGTTTTGTTTTATTAAACCACCACTGAATGATGGCTATGTACTCAATGATAATCATATTTGGATATTATACCCAAGGCCTTAGATTTTTGTCTCTCTCACTACAAGATAGAATAAACAAAATGGAAATTTGAAAATATAAAGCACCATTGACTCTGTCTGCCAAGAATTTGACAAGTTCCATCTCACAGAAACTCTTCAAGGAAGATACTGTTCCTTACTGCCTCTGAAACTGAAGGCTAGAGAATGACATGCGCCTGGCCAGTCAGACAGCTCCAGTCCTCCACGGAACATTTGAGATGTGATGTCAGGTCTGCCAGACTTCAGCACTGCAACTCTCTCCACACTCAGCAGTCAAAAAGTTGAAAATGCCCTCTAAATTACAGATATGTAACTGGAGGGTTATTGAAGAATGCGAAAGCACAAAGATACCCAACAATGATATTGAATCATTTCTGCATGGTCATGAAAAAAAAATCACTTGTATTAAAGTAAATAGTAAAAAAAAGCTTCTACTTTCCTTCTTGCTGACCAGTTTTCATAGTACCAAAAAGCACTGTGCAAGCTGCACATCATAGAATGAGTTTTCCTTCACATGCTCAACAATGCCAACCAGCTGTGGAGTTGCAAGCTACAACAGCAAGCACCTTGGAAAGAGGTGACTCCCAGTGCAGTAGTGGCATGAGTGTCATGGGTGTGACTAATATGTCCCTTTAAGACCCAATTATCAGCAGGGAACATATTCCTGAAACTGGAAAACACAGCAAACAGTCGCAGAAGGGGAGAACATAGTCTCTGTGGGAGGAAGGAATAACCTCCTATAGTTTAGCTCTGAAGACTTGATATTAAACTGCCTTCTCAGCCTTTATCATTATACCTATAGACTAGAGATTAAAACATTATGCCTATAAATGTAGATCATTATGCCTATAGATTAGAGAGCATTGGACCTAGTAGCTTCCCTTTGCAATGGAAGATCTTTGATACATAGAATCACAACTGACCAAAGTACAAAGAGTAAGTGGCTGTGTACTTCTCGGCCTTAAACAACGCATCCTAGTCATCCCAAGCCCAGGACACAAGGAGAATCATGGAAGAGAGGGTGGTGAGAATGTAAGAGCCTGAAAGCAGAGGGGAACAGCCAGATGGCATCTTCCACACAAGACAGGGCCGCAACAATTATGAGCCCCTTGCAGCTGTGTTCATCTCCATGTGACCTGCACAAGATTGTCCATTACACCACGAAAGATATCAAGAAGCATCACGCCTTCCCCCAGAAAATAGCAAAGGTTAGTTTGGACGAGGGAGGAGAGGAGCAACTCTCCCCAGTTCTATGCCCACTGCTTTTTTATTCTTGTAACAGCAAGAGCTCAGACACCTGTCATTAACAGAAACCCAGACAAGACTTAATACGCCATATGCACATAAGACATGAAAACAGGAGGGAGAGACGAGAGGAAGAAGGAAGTTTTTAGAAAAGAAAAAAGTCGGGAATTAGTCTTGGGTAATGGGGGGGGAAATGGCACAGATCTATGTGTAAAGCACTAAAATAATACAAATAGTTTTTAAAAGAAGCTTCAAGGTTTGCTGTGCAAGGAAATATGAAAACAAGGAAAATATGAAGTATGTAATGCTGACATACAGATAGTCAGCTGGTAGGAGAAGATAATCTGGATGCAGGTCCAGTTACCTTAACAAATCCTGATCACATAAATTCTTGTTGGTGTTTGTAAGTTCTATAATGTTTCTTTTGTGTATACCAACACCACATTTGACATCCATCTCAAGCTTTAGTGTCAATGGAATAATTCGTGAAATAGCCTCACATCTAGATTCAGGTGTATATGATGCCCGTTTGCCTTGACCATCAGAATACCTAATAGCTTTGTTCATCAGGAGACTGGAAATGTAAATTTTAAAGTCTGTGCATTTGTGTTCATGTAGCTGCCACCCCTGTTTTTGTTGGTCGGGTTCAAGGTGGAAGAAGTGAAATAAAATGAAGGGTTCAGGCATAGAAACATCAGTGATATTTTAATAGTTTTGTTCATTGAGAATTCTAAGTGTCCACTCAAAGCTGCATTTCCAAGAGGTTTACAGATTCTACAGAAGAAGTTTTCAAATCTTCTCTGAAAATGCATAAATATGTGACCTGGATGATAATGTTACCATGATAAGATGACAAATTCTGGTTCGGTGTTTGTCTTAGTTATTTTTCTGTTGCTGTGATAGAATGTCCTGACACAATAAACAAAAGGGAAAAAAATTTATTTTGATTTGTAGTTCCAGTCTGTCAGGGAAGACAGGGAAGCAGCCCTGGAAGGCATGGTGGCAGGAGCAGGAAGCAGTGGGCAGGAAATGAGCTGGGTTCCTACCTTCAAGGCGCTCAACAAGTGATCACTTCCCCACAAAAGCTTCAACAACTCCCAAATAGTGCCCCCATCTAGAGACCAAGCGTTCAAACGTGAACCCATGGAGGACATTTCACATTTGAACAATAGTGTTTAACACACACACACACACACACACACACAGGCGTACAAAATATTGTTGAAGGTATGAGACTTTAAATTTTTTACTACAGTAGAAAAACGTTTGTTTTTTTGTCTTATTAAGTAACTAAGGGCTAACATCTAAAACCAAAACCAATACTCAAATCTGTGTTTTTAAGCAAGCCAAAAAAACAATATTCTCAAAACGATCAGTCTACAGTCTCTAGCTTCATGGATCAGTCTTTCTATATAACTAGGGCAGGTCATAATCGAAAGGTGGAGGAGATAAAAGGAAATGAATTTAGTCTGCAATTTTGTTAGTATAACAAATTATCATATTCTCCAGAAACTGAACTGACAATTAGCATTCTATCTTTGATCCAGGGAAGGAAATGCATGCCAGCTGCCTTATACACATCTGTATCTCTGCTCAGTAATACACGATAGGTACTTTAAATCTGCTTATGCAATGTTGGCAAACAGATACTCCCCCTTTATTCATAATGTAAATGTTAATATGAAATTGGTGCAAACATATTCTTGGGCATTAGAGGTTGCTCCGGGCTCCAACAGTGGGTCAGTTTTGCTCTGAGCTTCCCCTGGAGATATTTACAATCCCAGTTATAGCCAATGGGTGGCATCATGTGGCCTGCAATTGTGTAAAGGAAGCCAACTAGTCAAAGGCAGACTTTTTTCTCCCGAAGCTTAATTAGTTTAGCCAGTAAGTTAATGCTACAAGCATCACACACACACACACACACACACACACACACACACACACACACACACACACAAATATACTGCTCTGAAACTCACCATTAACATCATTCTTCCAGGAAGCAATTTCCTCCTTTTCTAAATCTTGGCCAGTTTTCCCAAAACTTTTCTGTCTTTGATTCCCCCAAGACTTATTACTTACTTCTTATTGCTGTCTTCTGAAAACATTCATGAATGCTAGTCATGTCTTTCTATCTTTGCAAGAAATTCAAGGGTCTATTCCATGATCTAATCTGCATCCTGCCTGCTACTCGGACGCTTCTACTTGGTGCTGAATGCAGAAGAATTCTTGTCACTTGCTTTCTGGTTGATTCCCTACACCCAGTTCCCTTCTGGCAAGGATGCCCCCTCCACTCTTACAATTGCCCCTGGTATACGTGTACACACACACACACACACACACACACACACACACAAACCACCTCCCTACCCCCACCACATACACACACATACCACACAGGCAAAGGAATTCTAATAAAGCATTTTCTACTCTATTATGGTTCATTTTTATTTATTTATGTCTGGGATAAGATGGAATCACATCTTGTGAACATGAAGGATGTATTAATTTTACTTATTGCACAGATCACATGGTAAGTTTCAAACGTTTACAGAGTATGCAAGGTGCATGCACAAACACACACACATACACACAAGTTGACACACTTTGCTCTTGATATCTACAGAATTGTGCCTGCTTGCTTTTGTGAGCTATCTGTGTTCTTCATTACGAAGTAAAGCATCTACAAAATAAAGTATCTTAGTGAACACTAAGCCCCTGAAAGTCTTCACTCCTCCCTTCATTCAGGCTTGCGATGTCTGTCAACACATGTGTAGCAGCCCACCTCGGCTCAAATCCTGTGAGCTCACTCGCCTATTTGCTAATGATTTTTTAAAATGTATCATATGCTTGAAAACAGTAAATCTAACCCAGCAGAGAGAGAGAGGTGAGAGACCCAAATACCACCCACCAGACTCAAAAGCCCTGGAATCCCTTCTCTTGGTGGCATTTCAGAAAACAAATGTTACCCCACCAGTTATGACCCAGAAAGGATAAGAAAGGAAAAAGCAAGTCACAGTGTCCCATGAGTCAGAGCTCGTCTGTCCTGCTGCCATCAGTAGCTGCCATGACATTGACCCAGTGCTTCGCATATATCACCTTCTTTAGACCTCACAATTGGTCTTTGAGGGAGGTAATGCTAATGCTACATTCGAGGAAACAGGAGCAGAGAAAATCAAATGTACTTAACAGAGGAGAAGTGTGAATGCAGGTCGCCTGCTCCAGATGCCGGCCTCACCCTAACCTTAGTCTGTTGTGGCTACAATGTGAACCATCATCTCCCCAGGGCTCCTGACATAGCTTGAATGCAAGTTGCCTTCATAAGCTCATGTGTTTGAGTCCTTGGCTGGTGCTAACACTGGGAGGTTGTGGCCTTTAGAAGGTAACGTCTTGCTAGAGGAAGGCATTCTGCAGAGACAGGCCTTGGAGTTGGAAACCCAGGCCATGCTTCTTGGCTCTCTCGCTCTGCCTTCTAGACGGCTGCAGTGACCTGAGCTAAACTGCTGCTTCTGCCTCCAGCCAAACCTTCTGCAGTGTGATTTCCACCATCATGGGCTATATACCTTCTGGAACCAAATAAATACACCTTTCTCCCCTACGATGCTTGTGCCGGAATACTGTCTCACGGCCAAAGAAGGGTAACCACAACAGCTCCTGTATTTTGAAACTTGGTTATCAGCTAATGGCACTGTTTAGAAGGTTGAAGAACCTTTAGGAGGTAAAACCTTGCTGGGAAAATGAGAGTCAGGTCTTCAAGTTAGATAACCCAACTTCCTGCCTATTCTCTCCTTCCCGACTATGGACAAGGTGTGGCCAGCCAAGTTACCTCCTGTCTTCTTCCGCATTCTGCTATAAAGGACTCTATTCTCTTGAACGCTAAGATAAGCCCCTCCTTCCTCAGCTGTGACCTATAAAGCATCTGATGACAGCAGCGAGAAATGTAACCCACCTTGCCGTAAGTGGGGGAGGCGGACATGTGATCTGGAAAGGGGAAGAGGATCTTTTCTTTTTTTTTTATTATTGTTCAATTGTGCATGTATGCGTGTGTGCTCATGTGCACGTATGCGTGTGTGCTCATGTGTATGTGTGTGTATGTATGTGTGTGTGTGTGTGTGTGTGTGTGTGTGTGCAGAACCACGGACGAATTCGGGAACCACCATGGATGCCTCCACCTCCTCCTTGTTTACTCTGCCCCCAGGATTCACAGGCTCCGCCCTACCAGGACCAGAAACGCAGGCCGCCCCCACTTCTGCCCAGCATCTATATGTGGGGTCTAGGATCCGAACTCAGGACCTTCCGCCTGCAAGGGAGAGGCTTAACCCCTGAGCCTCCTCTCCAGCCCCCAAGGGGAAGAGGATCTTTTGTCTCCACCTGGATAATCCAACTGCAACTACACCATGCATTGTGACCATAGATAGTGGAGTTGTATGTGTTTAAACAAGACAAAGACCCTTACTGGGAAATCCTTGGGAAAAAAGCAAGGGCCGGATCACTTTCAGTGCCAGAAATAGTACCCGGCAGAAGACTGGGGAACCTGGCCGGCCAGGCTTGGACCTCTTCCCCAGTGGTCCTGCAAAGGAGAATGGGAAGCAAAATATCAGGGGTCCCCAGACTTTCTGTTCTCCAGGGAAGATCTGTGGCTAGGCAGCTCCTCACTTCCCTTGACCCATGACTCTCTGTTCCTGCTTGTGCCCGTGTTTAAGTGGGTCCTTTGTCGCACTTAGAATAGAAGCAGAGGGTAGAGTAAAATAAAGAGAAAGTACATTGAAACAAAAAACATGGCGACTTTTCAGAGGAAAGTACCAGGAATATAGGTGTTTACAATCATTTTTGGGTGAGAGTTTGAATATTCATGTCTCTTCCCACCCCAAGGGCTTTGCATATGCATCGTTGTCTGTGAAAGGAAGGAAAGTTTCAGTACACACACACACACACACACACACACACACACACACACACGACACTGAGACACAGGTCACAATGTGACTAGCCTTGTGTCCCCCCCACCTCGGGGTCCATCTTCTGCGGCGATAATGAGCAAAGGCTGTTCTCATGCAGGGGGCACCTCCTGTGCACATGTTCTAGCTTCGGGAAAGCTCTGCCCAGTCCGTAGAACAGAAAGCTGTGGTGGGTTACGGACGTGCAGTGTGCCGTTCAGCACAGGTGACTCACGGGCTACTGTATGTGCTCTGGACACGGGCGCCTGCTCTTCATGTCTCAGGAGAATGGTGTTGCAGTTCACCTGCATGGATGCTGATAAATCACCATCAAAGGGCTTAGGGAACAAGGGGTTTATTGTCTTTTATGATTGTCTGGCTACAGTTCTCAGTCTAGCTTGACAGGAGCGCTCGCACCAACACCAGGGCCACACCATCACCACATAACAGCTGAGAGAGGGACGATCCTTATTGCCAGACCAGCATGTCTGGCCAAGTGTACACAAGGATGCCAACTTTCTCAACCAGCTCTCTGTATTCTATTCCAGGGCCTAGTCCCACCCACATAGGCTGGGCCTTCCCCATCAGCTAGACAATCTCCTGTAGGTTGCTCTGGACTTAACCACTAATTCTCTACAAATGTGCCCAGAGCTCAAACCCTCAACTGTCAAGTTGACACCTGTGCCTAACTCTGACAAAGTAGTGACTACCACAACCTTAGTTTCATGGCTCACCTCTGGATCGCTGCTTCTTCCAAATGCTCTAGACTGTATCTTAACCCCAAATACAGTGTATGGCTTCACTGGGTTCTGATTTTCCTGCCTTTCACAGACCCAGTGCACCACTGTAAATAGTGCTGGACTCCTAATATCAGAATCCATCTGGAAGTCCAGAGAGAAACGGCCTTTACTGCCTGCCTTGCTGTGTGCCATCTGTCCCTAGAACAGCCGCAAACGATGTCCCCTGCTTCCATGGCCACCGCCTTGGACAGGGTCTCCCTCCCTCTCACCTGGATGACAAAACTCACTACCCTCCTCATCTCTGTCCCACTGGTCCACTTTCCTCATTCACCATCAGGTGACCTTTTAAAAATGCAAAATCTCATCGCCTAATGCCAAGGGCCCCCCCCCCCCCGAAAAAACAAAATCCTGGAAGTGGCTCTGCAAGATGTATGAGGAAAAAATAAAAATGCATTAGCACAGCATAGCAAGTCTGAAACGAGTAAACACACTTGCTGACATTTGTAGAGTTCGTGAACCATTGGCACCTCTGTTTTCTCATCTAATCTTGCCAGGACCATCCCAGCAGCCAAGAGGCCCTATCAGCCTCTCTCTTCCCAGTGTTCTGTTCCCTACTCGCGACTCCCACCTTCACCGTCTCTATACTCCTTCTCTTTTGCACACAGTGATATTTTTAAATATAGGATGTTTTCTTCTGTATTTTCCATCTTCGGAACAATGTGCTTTTCCCTTCTGCTCTGTCCTTCTTTCCTTTGTTGGTATCAGCACTTGGCAGCATTCAAATCCCCAATTATCCCTTTCAAGGGATTCGTCACTTTCATCCTCAGACTAGAAAATCACGTGCAGAGGGCCAAGTATGGCCCGCTGCCTGCTTGGGAAAATAAAGCTTTATTGGCACATAACCACGCTCCTTAATTCACTGTTGTCTATGGCTCTTTTTTGACAGTACATCAGCAACAGTAGCAGAATGATTACACCAGGTATTGCCCTAAAATACTTAGTATGATACTGAAAAAAATTTTCTTGAGCACCTCTGCTCTATTTTATGCTTGAGGTCAATGGGATGACGATGGGGGCCCAATGACTCACACCTATATGGTCTTGCCGAGATGGTAGAGACCAGGTTCCACCAATCGATGAGATGATGCTCTTAAGAAATAGGACCGTCGACATATTCCTGACGGGCTGGTTTTAGGCATCTCACTCACATCAGACAATGGATTGATTCATGGTTCCAAGTTATCAGTGGACCATCTTAAGGACACGCCCGTGAGCAAAGTCTGTAGCTGCTACATTACCTCTCACGTGGCTTCATGTGTACTGCGGTTCTGCTTGCGTCCCACTCCCCACAGGCTCCACCCCCACCCCAGGGAGTCTTCCACTTCATGCTCATGTCTTGCACAATTTCCACAGTGACAGCCGGCCCTTCAAACAACATCTCAATTTGGCAAAGGTTGATGGGGTCGTAGGTTGCTCTCCCAGACTGGTGCTGCTTGGTTTCCTAAGCCAGGCAGGGGGGGGCAATAATTCCTCAAGTGAAGGGAGCCTGTTCTTGCTGTTCCCACACTCCACACACCTACCTTGTCCACTGTAGCAACATGCGGAACGCAGGGTTAGGAACAATCCAGAAAGAGATGGCACCCTAGGGAAGAGGGGTGAATGCACACTTGAAAACATTATCATTCTACATTTGGTCCCTAAAATTTTGAACAGCAGATTTAACGTGACCAGAAAACAAATGATCATTTGCACTGTCTCCCAGTCTTGGGAAAGACTGTCATCAACACTAATGATCACCCGCAAGATCACACAGTCGAAGCATTAAGAGCCGCCGAGAACCAGTGTCCGGAACAGTGAAAGGATGGATGAAGCCGTCAGAAGTGATGGTGGAACCAGCTCCACCAGCCTTAACGAAACAGTGGAGAAAACTGAAGAGATAAGTTCTACTTGTTCCAGCAAGAGCAGATTTTTGAAAAACCATCTCCTGGGAATAATAGCATTGCTAACTGTTGGAAGATAAAGAGTTTACCTGGAGATGAGATTTTGATGCGCTGATTAAGGCTGAGTATTCCAGGTTCTCTGGTATCCTGCACCTGAGGTGCTTTTCTGTCTCACTGATCTTCCATTGCAACAGGTGCAATTTGATCGGGCTCTGAGAGCTTCTCAGGGAACCTCGAGGAAGAGGAGGTGATAGTAGGAGCGTAAGAGCCTAAAGATGGGAGGCAATACTCCTGACCAACACACTCCAGCCAAGACAGGCCTGCTGTACCCAGAGGTCAGCGCGCGGGAACTTCTACCACCAGATCTACACAATGGCCAATCAATCAACATTTCCCCAAGGGCTAATTAGGATCTTAGAAGAAACAGCTGTTCTCAGAGAGCGTCAGGGACAGGTCTGGACAAGGGAAAAGGAACCTGCTTACTTATGAGTTTACCCACTAAAGAACTACATAAAGTTCAACAGAAATCTGACTCCATTACTCACACAGGCACCCCAAAGGAAGTCTCGTGCTACAAGCAAAAGGACAGGAGGTGGGGTGAAAGGTGGGAGACAGAGCAGGATGGATGAAGGGAGGGGAGGTGGGAAG
Organism: Typhlomys cinereus; assembly: GCA_023101885.1. NCBI lineage: Eukaryota > Metazoa > Chordata > Mammalia > Rodentia > Platacanthomyidae > Typhlomys > Typhlomys cinereus. The sequence goes on from JALPQD010000035.1 coordinate 5,435,322, forward strand.
GTGGGAAAGGAGGGAAGCCAGGGGAGGAAGTCAGGGCAAAGGCATAGACCCAGTTTGTTTGTAAATAAATAAATTATTTATTTTATTTATAATTGAAAGAAGAATTCACCTGGGATGGTGTGTTTGACAGAGAACTTGAAAGGCTGCTTGCTGGACGAGGAGCTCCGCAATCGCTGGCTGAGCATAACTAGGGCCCAGCACCTTTTCTGGGCTCCTCACCTCCAATTATCAACGGACAGCTTAACATAGCCTGAGCTTATTCACATTTGGATGAAATCCTTAATCAAACCACTTATATGGGTAGTGGTTTCCCCCTCACATGTGTTCATTCTGAAGTGACGCTTCCAACCAAGGGATGCCGTACATGCATAGATAAGCGGTAGTAGATCATGTCCCAACATGGAGTTGAGTAGGTGGGGTCAGATCACATGCACCCCAATCATGTGCACTGAGAATGGGAAAGAAGTGTTATTATACTTCCCGGTCAAGCTACTATCATCAGAACCGAGCAAACAGATTCAGCGCAGGCTAAGATGAAGGGCTATTCACCTCACCTCTCAGGCGATCAAGTTAGTACCATTTCTCTCCTACATGAGACACCTAGAAAACGAGAGCACTGTGGTAAGGCCCAGCGCAATTTGGCCATCTGGCTAAGAGATAGATTCACATCAAATCCAGCAAATTAACTCAAACCGTCTGGATTGTCTGTTTCTGGCAATTGCGGATCAAATCCAGGGCTGCGGGTCTGGCCAGGGCTTGGCACTGCAGGCCTGGCAGAGATTCTGTCTCTTGTATTCACCACCTGTGCGATATTGAATGATGTCACCTCCCTGTGCCTGTTTCCTCAGGTACAAAATGTGTGACGCTGAACGTGTCCTCAGAACAGTGCTGCTGGTGTTTAAAGACCTACACATGCAGGCCAAGTCTAGTCAACCAGAGGATTGATGATCAATATGAAGAATCTAGCAATTCAGTATTTACTCATCTCACGTGAGAGGCTATTGCTGCTTGCTAGTCGATCATCACCACTCATTTAATGAGGAAGTACAGTCTTGTTCCTTTTGCAATTTTCATATAGATGTGGGAGCTGTGTGTGGGTACATCTTTGCATATGAGTATGTACTCGTCTGGGTGCAGGGGTATGTGTGTGTGTCTGTATGTCTGTGTGTGTGTATATGTGTCTGTGTGTGTGTGTGTAAGCATGAGTTTGATACCGGGAATCATTCTCAGTCACTCTTCCACCTTATTCTTTTGAGGCCGGGTCTCTAATCAATCCCAGAGCTCTCTAATAGGACTAGTCTCACTAATCAGTTTTCTCTAGGAATTCCAGGTCACCTGCTTCTGAGATTAAAATTATAGGCAAGTCCCTTCACGCACCCTGCTTTTCATGTGGGATCTTGAAGTCAAACTCTGGTTCATTTGAACGTTATTGATAAGAAAATTAAGGCCTAGAAATTTCTATTGTCCACCCAAAGTCATAATGAAGACAGTGTCAGGATTCAAAGTCATTCTCAATAACTTCTGCTGCCTCACAGGAAAGAAGGAATTGTTATCACTTGATAAGCAGTAACATTCTGTCATCATGACTGTTACAGAGGAAAATATCAAACTCCAGAGACACCAAGATGAAAGCAAAGCTAAAAATAAATCCTGCTTCCCAGTTCATCATCCTGATCTACAGCACTGTTTCCCAGTGAGAGGAGACTCCTGTGGGTAGGAATTCTTCATCCAAAGTATCAGGTGGTATAATGAAAGAGGAGATTTTTGTCCATAGTAGACTATCACTATGGATAAAGCAGTAGGAGAAACCAGAGACTGTCCCTGTTTTGACAAAGAAATAGACAATTTTCCCACAGGTGTAATGTCAGCAACGTGAATCTATTTTAAAAAGGGCATCACCCCACAGCCTCTCGTGGATGATCACCAGGGGCCAATAACTTCATCAATCACATCTTGACAATGAAGGGTTCATTAAAAAAAAAAAAAAAAAAAAAAAAGGAAGGGCTGAGAAGATGGCTCAGTTGATAAAGTGCCTGGTGTACAAGTTTGAGGACCTCAATTCAGATCCCCAAAACTCACATAGAAAACCAGGAATGGTGGTACATGCCTTTATCTCAGCGATGTGGATCTGGATCGCTGGAATTCACTGACTAATCTCGCCTCCAGGCTGGCGAGACTTCCTGCCTCAAACAAATAGCAGAAGGTAGAAGAGGAGCTAGAGTCTGGCAGGTAGTTTAGGGACCAGGGACCTCAAGGGCAGCAGCTCTATTACTATCCATTTTCTCTCTCCAGATCCCTTCTAAACTCATCCACTGTCATGACTGTCTCTGCTTCTACAAAATAATAACTGTGTCCTTTCACTACTATCTAAAGCAAGGAGTCAGAGCTGTTAGTCACAGCCTTGTCATTTTTTAAAACTTCTTCCATCCTAGTGGGAATGTGGTGATTTCCTAAATAGCCACACATCCTAAATCCCTTCAGATAACATTCTTTCACTCTCCACCCCCTGGCCTTCCCAGGTAACTCCTGGAAACTCCTTAGCAAGATCTGACGCCATAAAAGATAGCTTCTCTCTCTCTCTCTCTCTCTCTCTCTCTCTCTCTCTCTCTTTCTCTCTCTCTCTCTCTCCCTCCTCTGTCTCTTCAGAACTTCCACCCACCATGCTGTCCACCGTCCATGGTGACTTTCTTCCTCTCCCCCTGTTCTCCCTGACTTTAAGTTTGTTATCTCTTCTGTTCCAATGTTCTCCTACCTTAAGGTGAATTATGGTTTCCTTGGCCACCAGACCCTGACCTCTAATACACCTGTATTTCTTAAGTCTCAAAAAAATAAAATAAAATAAGACGCGACCTTGCTGGCTGTGGGTGTCTGAGAAGATAAGAACATCCAAAGAACGCCTTCAGTCCTGGGAGTTGGGATTAACCCTGAAGTGTCACAAACTGGAGGCAAAATCCCCAGTTCAAACTGGTTTCTGTCCCTTCCTTGAATTCCACTTCTCCCGGCAGTTGGGAAACCCTCCTGCCTCCTCTTTGGAAGCTCACTTGGATCTTGCCGTAAATGAGGAATAAACCTGTAAAGAATCAAGTAGCATAACTGTTCTGAAGGCATCCAGAATTGGACCTAGCCTCTCAAGTCAGCTGCCATAGGAAATACGCCATGGAATGAGAACAGATCTTACTTATAAACACGGATCCATGGGCTCAGTCCCGCCAGCAGGCTGTGGACTCCTGACGCTTACCCCAACTCCTTCTTACAAGTGGACTCTACCCATTAAATCTGCACCTCCTCCGTACCCCCTAGGAGCTTCAATGTGAGCTCACATTAAGGACCAAGTCTAAGAGTTCTTCTTCTTCTCCAGAATTGGACCCATACTTTGGCTGTTGCTTGAGTCTCAACCTCCTCTCCAATTCAGTCCACCGTAAACACTCACACCCATCCCTAGGGCAGCAGGCAGCTGTTTGCTCTCTGGCTCTTGTCTTCCTACCTTCCTAGTTTTCTCACCTCTTGCTTCACAGTCCCATTTACAGCAGACCCTGTTCAATACAGCAGCCAGGGAACTACTAAGTTTCCCACCTTTTCGACAGTGAATACGCACAATGTTCGTAGTAGAGCCGGAAGTGAATCCAAAGAAGGCATGCTAAATCGGACACAAGCCCATGCCTTGCCCATTCTTTCAGTAGACAGTGATGTTAAAATTAACCATGATTGGACTTAGTTACAAGGAAACACACTCTTACATTGTTTATAATCCATGACCCCTAAGATAAGGCTGCCATCTCCCAGAGCTTCTGCTCTTTTCCTTTGATGATGAGGAAGAATAACTGCAAGAATTCAGAGTTAAAATGAACAAGACCATGTTTTACTTGCAATAAATAGGAGAGTTAAAGAAGGAAGAGAGACGCTCCATTTCTTGGCAGCCACTGAAGTTGTCAGCAGGATCTGCTCGGCCCCTTGCTGCCCACAGCCCAAGTCACTAGTTTCTCTCTCTTGGCCACAATGGGCAGAGACCCCCGAGAGGAAGTCAGGGTATCCTTCACCCCAGATTATGCAGCTTACACATTCAACTCTGCCCAAAAATAGCCAGGCCCTAAGAGAATCTGACAGCAGATTCAGAAAGGGAGTCTCTAGACAGCGCAAGAAACTGAACTGCTCTGAGTTCAAATCTTCACTGGAGAAATTCTAAAGCATGGCGCCCAAATCAGTTGCAGCTGTTACCTGGGAATTTGCTCCAAATACGAATTCTAGGGCCTCAACTCAGTTATACAGAATTCAGAACTCCAGAACGCCAGGCTGCCTTAACTCCCGATCCCACATGACCGTGCCAGACAGACAAATCCCTGCTCTGAAAGGCAGACCTGGGAAACCCCAGAGCAAAGCAATAAGGTGGAAGAACAGGGCTGGTTAGGTGGCTTGATGGTTAAAGCCTTTACATTGCAAGCGAAGAGCCTGAATTTGGATTCCCCAGACCTCACATAAAAATGCCAAGCAGAAATGGCAGTGGGCTGAAATTCTGACTCTGGAAGGTAGAGAAGGCAGAAACTAGGAAACCCCAGAGCAAAGCAGTAAGGTGGAAGCGCAACCCAGAATGATTCCCAATGTCACCCTTGGACCTCCACAGGGATGCACACACACTCAAGTGCATCCTTGTACCCATGTCTACACACTCATGTATACCCACCCACATGCAAACACACACACAAGCACACACAAATCAAATAAACATAAACACGTTTCCATGAGATATTGATGATGTTCAGTGGAGGCTGAGAACTACTGGTCTAATTGCGTGACTGCCAACTGTTCCCCAGTTCTTTTATCAAAATTTTAAAATGTATTTATTTATTTGTGTGTGTGCATGTGTGTATCAGAGGGTTCCATATGTGACTTCAGGAATCATCCTGGATTGCTTCTAATTCCTTTTTGCTTTGCCCTTGGGCTTCCCAAGCTCTGCCCACCAGGGCGAGAAGTTCAGACCGATGCCTCTGATGCAGCCGCCGCGGCTTCTGCTTGGTGTTTTTACATGGGACCTGGGATCTGAACTCAGGACCTTCTGCTTGCAAGGTAGGGTCATAACCCTGAGCCATCTCTCCAGCCCTTCCTAGTTTGACAATTTCTTATCTAGAAATTGAAGCTTAAATTAAAAGCCTCCTAAAGATTAGTGAGAAGAAGGCGTGAAGCCCAGCCAGGCAGAGGACCCAAAAAAGTGCCTCTTCCTCTTCCTTGAGCTGCTCTGAAAGGATCAGGATGTTACCAGTTCACACGGTACTTGCACAAAGCCTGACTTCACTCTCCAGCACGAAATAAGCGAGACATGGTAGTGTACAAACTACACCAGTGTTGCAGTTCACCTGCATGGTTGCTGCTAAATCACCATTAAACAGCTTAAGGGAACAAGGAGTTTATTCTCTTACAATTGTCCGGTTACAGTTGCTCATCCAACTTTGCAAGAGAGCTCATACCAACACTAGGGCTGAGGGAACTGGCCACACCATCGCTTCATAATGACTGGGAGAGGGACAATCTTTACTTGCCAGACCAGCATGTCTGGTCAAGTATGCACAAGGATGCCAACTTTCTCAATCAGCTCTCTGTATTTTATTCCAGGGCCTAATCCCACCCACCATCAGCTAGACAATCCCCTGCAGATTTGCTATGGACTTAACTCAACCATTAATTCTCTACAAATTCTCTCAAGCCCTCAACTGCCAAGTTGACACCTGTGCCTAACTATGACATCCTGTAATCCCAGTACTTGGGATGAAATCAGGAGGATTAAAAGTTCAAAGTCCATCTCAGCCATATTGCAAGTTTGAGACCATCTTGGGCTACATGAGACTCTGCCTCACAAAAGAAATAAAATAAAAATTGAAAGATGCCCCTAAAATCTGTGCTTGTTTTGGGGCCAGGGGAGACGGCTCAGTGAGTAAGGTGCTTCTTAGCAAGCATGAAAACCTGCGCAGGATTCCCCAGCATTCTGATGAACGGAAGCTAAGCACTGCAGCTCGTACCTGCAATCCCGGTGCTGGGGAGGAAGAGACAACAGGACGTCTGGGACCTGCTGGTGAGCAGGCGGAGCAGAACTGGTGTGCTCAAGGCTCAGGGAGAGAACCTGCATCAAAATAATATAATAATAGTAATAATAATAATAATAATGATGATGATGATGTGGCAAGTAATTGAGGCACATACCCAGATATCAACCTCTGGTTCCGATGAGCATGTGCACCATTTGCTCCCATCCTCCTCTACACACAAAGTTGATCAAGACATCAGCCGACTTTGCATCAGACCAGTAGGGGACGTGACTGTCCCTGAACGTCAGTGCTCAGCCTAAGTGGTAAACTCCCTGGCCAGAGCTCTGTAGCTCCTTCACAGTTGGTTCTGACCACAGCAGGACAGTAAGGATTCTGTTTATGCTGCGCGCTGGATGCAATGATGGACTCGCTGTCCCTGTGACTGCTAAATCCCAGGACTCTGTCCTCCTCCGAACCTTCATTTCTTATGGACATTGCAAAGTGATGGAGCAAGGGCCTGGGTTTCTAGGGCTCTCAGAAGTCTAAAGTGAACGTCACTGGGCAGAAATCAAAGCCTCCAGGGACCGCTCTTCCTGTGAACTCCAGGACAATGCTTTGTCTTTTGCATCCTTGCCCTGGCTTGGCCTACAGCTGCCTCCACCGTCCACCAAGCCAGCAGTGTAGAGCCCCGCCTCAGTTCTACCTGGGCGTTTTTATTTTTCAGTCAAGTTTCTCTGTTCCTCTCTCTCATCACATTTAGGGTCTGCCTGAAAAGCCAACACCTCAGTACCCTTAAGCAATCACACCCGCAAAAGTCTTTGTGGTTTACATGTAGCATTCATAGGCTCCAGGGACCAAGACGTTGATGTCCCTGGGGGCCAGGAGTGGACTTAGCATCCAGTACTAAGTGTCTTTTCTGTTAAAATGATCAATCCTTTCTGGGACAAGCATTTGAGAATGTTACTTTTGGCAGCCGTAGGTGTACAGAGAGGAAAATTAATGCTCGGTTCTTAACAAAGTGGAGATTATCTCTTGATATTTGGGCAGGTTTGAGTGGCAGGCAGGTGGAGCTGCTTCCTATCTGTGCGGCCTTGGAAAAGGGGGAGAATAAAGTCTTCTATGAAGCCTAAGTGAGACAGAGTGTGATATGGGCTCAGCATGGCCTCGTGGAACAATGAGCATTCTTCTCATTTTCCTCCTTGGCCTTCAGTCCCTGACTAGGCGTATTAGTCACAGTTCTCTAGAGTCACAGAATCAACAGAATGAATATATATATATAAAAGGGAATTCATTGAGTTGGCTTGCAAGAAATAGCTGAGGTAGTCCAACCATGGCTGCCAGCAGCTGCTCAGTCCAGCAGTCCAGTGGGTGACGGCTGAAGGCTGGAGGATTCCTAGAGAGTCACTTCAGGCACGTTGGAGACTTGGAGGGTTGGAGAGCTGGAGGGTCGAAGAAACGAAGAAACCAGGCAGCAGGAGGGAAGAGTGTTTTCTAGCACAGCTTCAGAGAGTCTCTCCTCTTCCCAGGCTTCTGTGGTTCCTTTTATCTACTGGGGGGTTCCAATCAGATCCTAGGGCTGGTCTTTGTACTGTAAATGTGCATATAATCTCTTCAGGTGAGGTGATCCCAGCTGATCTTAGTTAATGCCAGGTGTGGTCAAGTTGACACCTAAGATTAACTATCATACTGGGTAAGACACGGGTGGCTGGGAATGGCTCTGAGAACCCCCCACATGCTGGAGTCAGGACACAATCATCCTGGTGGGAGTTAAGACGTCCACATGAAGCAATAGGCCCCTCCACTGGGACAAAAGACAAGACTTCGCCCAGGAGACCCAGGCCAAGAAAAGGGAAAGTCTAAGATCCAAAAAAAGCACCCGTTTCTCAGAAAAAAAAAATTCCTCACAGTTGACAACTTATGAGACCACCAGTTGACAACTTATGAGACCACCTTGTGGAAGAGACTGGAGGTGACAATGATGGGTCAGGGATGGTCAGAACCACGCCTTGATCAGGGGTACCCTCTCTTTAAACCCCAGCATCGTGTCAGGACCCTAAAGATGCTCTGCACCTCTTTGTCCCTCTTCTTCATCTGGCCTCACTGAGCGCATCTCATTTTCCTGAGTTTCACACCTACTTGTCTGTTTAACGGGCCTGTGGAGGACAGGTGGTCGCATCTGGCTCACTAAGGCTTCCCAGGTTCAGGCTTTGACCTTAACAACTCTGCTAACACCGCCCCAGGAATTCATGAGATCTACTCTTCACTCTCCCCAGGACCCCAGTCATCCGCCAGGGCTTCTCAGCTGGCCCGACTCCTTCTGTGTCCTAATGGCTCTTGTCAGAGACCCTAGGCACATCTTTTCAGGAGCTGAGTGCCAAATCAACCTGTTCCCACTTTCTTACCCTTCCCATTCCTTCCTCCTCAACTCCTTCAGTCCCAGAAATATTTCAAAGAAGGCGAGCAGAGAAAAACTCCCGATTCCCCTCCCTCGGAGCCTAAAAACAACTAAATAAAAGAGCTAGATTGGCTGGCTTGGAATTTGTATTTTTTGCTGTGTTGTTCTTTTTTCTCTCTCTCTCCTTTCTGCTGACACAACATGGGCTATTCATAGTTCTGGAAGCCGATAATCACAGACTTCAAGAGCGCTGTGAGGAGCGAGTGGTTTGTAGCTGTCTGCTCCAGGCAATTCAGCATCCAGAGCATCAAGCGTTCACGGCCTCGCAGCCCTCAGGTGACTCCTGGGAGGCTCTGTGGATTGGGATGAAATCAGAGCATTGACACGCATTTCCTGGAATCCTTAAATCCTCACATCCCAATGACAGAGAAGGTCTTCAGTCGACAGGCGACAGTTTGTTCAAGACCCCGCAGCCTACCGAACGCAAACCCTCGCTGCAGTAGGTGGAGAAGCAGCAGATGGAGACGCGCAAGCCCAGGGCTACCTTGGTCCCATGCAGGGCCATTAGAGAGCACTTCCCTTCTGGAGCTTGGTTTCCAGCTCTGATGGGTCAGGATGATTTACAGGTCTTCCCTGTAATCAGCTCTCCACGCAGTTTTAATTCAGTTTTGACTCATGCTAATGCAGAAGGAGAAGGGGGGAAAATAAGGCTGTGTTAGGAATTCACTGAAAACCAGTTCAACAGACGTCTCTTGCATTTGTTAGGGGATGGAGGAGAAAAGTGATTACCAGTTTCTTTTTCCTATGTGAAGAGTTGTAAGAAATATTCCAGGCAACATTAAAATAGAAATAAAGAGGCTGAGGGTCTGCCTACTGAAAACAGACAAAGATGGTCAAGGATGCCAGATGGAAGCTTACCAAGTCAGCGAGTGCTAGTGCAGATCTTTGTGATAGTCTCATCTTATAGCCAGATTCAAAGAGACGTGTCTATTGATCTTATGTTTACAAGCAGGCATGCGTGAATGCTGAACTACCCATAAGGACATGTATGTGCTCATGTGCATAAGCTCGGATCTTTGCCGAGTCCTCAAAAAATAAAAATAAAAAACAGATGATGGGTTAGCTTATTTCCTACAAATTGAAACAGTCCCTTTTAAGGGGAGTTCTTTAAGACTCAGCAAGTAAATGAAACTTACGAGGGTCAGAAAGCAAACAGAACTCCCAAGTTTCAGATGGTGCTTGAAACCTACAAGATTCCCAGGGCCTTTTCATAAAATTATGTAAGCAGTAACACTTGCTGGTGAGAGGAAACTTCCCAACCAGCCAAGCTGCTTCCAAGGGGACTAGATTCAGCTTCAAATCATTTTAATCATCTATTTTTACTATTATATTCTGACAAAATCCCATAAAATGGGTGATTGAAGTGAGAGAAACTTATTGCTTTACAGTTTGGAATTCAAACGTCCAAATCTACGATGTGGACAGCACAACTTCTAAAGTTACTGAGGTTTCTCTCCTGGCTTCTGATAGTTGGTTGGTTTGTGGCAGCCGAACTCTGTTATGCAATTGACATTCATTTCAAGAGCACATCTCTGCATCTGCTTCCTTTTATAAGAACAACAGTCCTACTGGCTTAGAGACATTCTATCAACTAAGTACATCTACAATTACCTGATTTGCAAATAAAGCCATATATAAGATTACTTTGGCTATCTTGGGTCTTTTTTTTTACTTTAATAAGAATTTTAAGATTGTTTTTATTTCTGTGAATGACAGACTTTTATTTGGGATCGCATTGAATCTATAAATTGCTTTGGTAGGAAGGCCATTTTTCACAATATGCTCTTATACACTCATGCTCCTGTAGGTAACCCTAATTAAATTCATAGTAATAATGATAAATAACGAAAGAAGGACATGAGAGTAGAAGAAGGATGACTATTTGGGAAGAGGACAGGAGCCAGTAGGAATGGAAGAGGAAAGAGAATGCAAGAGAAGGTAAATATGATGGAAATACATTATATACATGTATGAAAAGGTCACACTGAAGCCTATTATGGTTAATGAACACATGCTAATTGAAAGAGTCACAATTTGGGGTTCTTGAGATAAAGATTTCAGCATATCCCCATATTTAAGGACTGTGTACAAAATTCAACCTGCAACTAATAATTTCCAAGACATACAGTCCATAGGCCGGTACTCCACATCCTCTATGAAACAGAATTTCACTGGATGACTTCTAAGGGACCTTTCAACAGGAATTCTATTGTTCTATTTAAAATTACACTTCTAGATCAAGTTCCATTTGCAACTTCAACTACACATGACATTTATATGGAGCAGCTATTAAGAAAATACCACCAGGACCCTCAGAGCAATGAATGAACCTTCCTGGGAGTGGAGCTTTTACATCTTAGACATACCAAAAACATCCCATGAGAACAGGCTGAGATTGCATGGTGGGAGGCTAAGCTAACATCTTATGAGAGCATGCATATTTAACCTTCTCTCGCGTAGTAGTCTGTATAAGCACAATTATCTCATATGCTTATAATACGAAGCCAGATATGGTTACAGAATATTTTAAGCAAAATTCCTATTTCACTAATAATGCCAACAAGTAATTATGCCATCAAGATTTTTTCCCAACAGAGCTCCATTCCCTTCCTCCTCTCTGTGTTCCCTCTTGCCATAGAATTGACATTGGGCACATATGTTGACTTCCTTCTTTGTGCATTCTTCCCCAAGCTGCATGCTTCCTAAGAGCATGTCTGCACCATACTAATCACTCTGAGCCTGGCACATTACTAGTGCATGACATTGTATGACTGACTAAGACAATGAACATATGAATTCACAAAAAAATTCAAAGTAGAAAATTCAGACAAAAAAAGGTCAACAAGGGTTTATTGCCATAGAAACCTGGAAGAATAGTATTTTTGTCATTTTACCAAGAATATGCTTTATTTAATGGGTTGCTTTGATTGCAAAAACCCTTATTTAGCACCAATGTTAAGAATATAGTAAATTCTGCTTCACTTCTTGCAACACTATGCTTTCTAGCAAAAAAAAAAAAAAAAAAGTACTCTAAAAACAGATGAGTCATACTGTGCTCAAACCTTGAGACACATTTTCCAGGAAACCAGTAATTTCTCCTTTGGAATAAAAAAAAAAGACCTCATAGATTTATGACAAATCATGAAGGATGCAGGATTTATCCAAAGCAGAAAGCCTGGCTAGGAAATAATGTTAAATTACTCAAATCCAAGTTTTGTGTGAACCTGTAAACACTCTGACCACAAAGGCAAAATGACAGACATGCTTACTTCCTGCAAACCTGATCTCACAACTATAATCTGACAAATGTTCTTGCCTAAATCTTTCATGGTCTCATAGCTTCCTTTGCTCTGAAATAACTAATACCAATTGCATAAGGTTATACAAAATAGTAATACTATTATGCAATAAGCTAAAATATAGAGATACTATAAACACAAACTCCTATCTGGGCATTAATTTATTGAGTCTATGCCTATTTACAAACTATATGTTATGTACTATGCATGGTATTTTGTAGGGAACGTGGAGAAAGGTAAAAAAATGTGACCTTTTCCATCACGAAATCTCCTTTTGTCATGGAGGAAAAATAATACTGAACGGCTGTTGTATCAGGTCAAATGTTAGGTCTGCAATAAAATGTAGTGGCCACTGAAGTGTAGTAGTAAATTAAAATGGACAGAGCGGTCAGATAATGGTGGGAAAGTAGCCCTTGAATAATGTCCAAAAGAGTCAGGTTTTGGTACGCAGGAACATGGAAGAAGACATTGTACATGAAGACCAAAAGGGATGAGTAAGTATTTAGGATGGGAATTCCCATAATTAGGGGATGTTGGCCAAGCCAGCTGCATGAATAATATAACTACAGGAAGAGAAATTTAAAGCAGATTTCTTGATCACATAAGAAGTTCAGCACTGACTTTGAAGGCAGTTGAGAAATCGGGATGCTTTTTGAGAAAATCTTTACGATTGAAGCAACATCATAGGAGGATTCATCTTTCAAGAAAGGTTAAAGTGGGCAAAGCAAAGGCTAGAAGCAAGGAACAAAGTGTGAAAGATGGGCTCAGTGTAGTGTTCACAAGAAGACGTAGAAGCCGAGGTAGGTCAGAGGCCCAGAGAACTGATGGGCAGGTCCCTTCTGTATTTCTCTCCCTATCTAGAAATCCCCCAGTGTTACATTTACTCATAGAAAAGAATATTTGTTGAAAGAGAACTAAAGAGAAAACATACCTGACCACAACACATGCAAAGTCTAAAACAGCATTCATATTCTGAATCTACCTCTAAGATCTCTCTGATCATTACAAGATAATTAATAACATGAAGAAAGAATAACAAGAAAATGGCGAATAATAAATTACACAAATGTGAAGAGCATTGGAGGTGCTAAACTATTGCTTAGAATAATAGCCTCAAAGAAACTTTATAAAATATGACAGAATGGCATGAAATTGAAATAAAGAAAAAAGCCAGCAGTATATCACTCACCATTGAAATGCTTGCCTACAGTGTATAAGGATGCAGGTTCAGTCTCTAGTACAAGTAAGTAAATCAAATAAAAACGAAGTCAAGAAAACACAGATAACACATATGAATTCCAACAAATGCTTATCAGAAAAGTAGAACGAGTAGTAGTGTATCAATAGGGACAAAACTCTCCAAACAATGAAGAATAGAAGTAATTAATGATCAACATTCCCCATGTTTAGGGACTAGAACTGGGTGAAGTCAGAGCTGTCTTCATTCTAAGCACCTTTGTGTTGTGATTTTAAATACCCCATGCATTACTTTGATGCAAAAAAAATTAAAGGAAGCTATCCTGATCACAGTACCACAGTTGTGTAAGAGAATTGCTTTTTTCTTTAAGAAGGGCACTGAATACTTTGGTCATGAAATGTCATATCTGCAATTTACTCCTAAATGTTTCTGAAAAGCATCGTGTAGGTGAGCACGAAGAAAATCAAGCATAAATGTTATAAAATATTAACATTTGAGAAGAATGAAGCCTGTTATTCAAGAATTCTTTAAACTATTCTTGTAGCCTTCTGTATGCTTAAAATGATTTGGAAGTAAATTATAAATAATAACAATAATAATAAGTAATGAATGAAAGCAAAAATTCCTTAAGATAATCTAAAATCTATATTCGTAAGGCACAGTGATGTTTTAACATATTGTTGAAAAACAGTTTAGGGAAACATATAACGCTCTGATAGTACCCTCAATCTGTACATACAATGAAATGGAAACACCGCCTAGCAGACAATAAGTATAGTTGTGAAAGTCACGAAGAGGGGTTTAGAAGATAGCCAGGCAGTTAAAGCACTGCATGCAAACAGAAAGACCAGAGTTCAGACCTCCAGAGCCCATATAAATGTCAGGTAGGTATGGCAAACCACCCGTAATCCCAATCCTGGAAGGCAGAGACTAGAAATCACACAACAAGCTCCTAGCTCAAAAGAATAAGCTGGAAGAAATGTCTAGGCTGATGCCCTGACAACTGATATTGAATATGCACATATACGGCACACACACACACACACACACACACACACACACACACACATATACACATACACATATACATACACACACAATGGAAAAAGAAGAGCAGAGGGAGGAAGCCAAAGCAGCAAAGGGACTTGAGAACAAAGCCCCAGTGTGTGGTTAGGGACGGAAGAGGAAGAAAGAAGACATGGGCAGAGAGGAGGTTGAGTGGCACTGTCTCTCAAGCGGCTTGAAGTGCAAAGATTAAGTCCAGGATGAGAGGGAAGAAGGTTTTAACAAATGGTGAGGCATACTACAAAGAGATGGGAGGCTCCAAATAGAGGAAGAAGAGTTGCGGTGGAGGAATAGAAAGGTCTGGTCAGCACTCAAGGAGGATGAGTGGGAAAAGAGGCAGCCACGGTCGATGGGATGAAGGGAGGCGGGAACATGTGTGCAGTGTTGTTTGTACCACTGTGACAGAGTGCCGGAAGCAAAGCAACTCAGAAAGCACACAGTGTGGTCCACAGTCCCACAGCAGGGACGGCGTGGTGGTGGGTTGGCTGGCAGTTGCGGCAGTGAGAGGTGAGGCTGCTTGCTAATCACTTGGCTGACCAGGAGCGGAACAGGAAGCAGAGCTGAGCTTTGCACCTCCAGGCCTGTCTCCCAACAGCCCCAATGAGGCCCCGCTTCTGAAGTTCCTCCAACGTCCCTAAACAGCACCGCAAACTAGGGGTCAAGTGTTCAAACGCCTGAGCCTGTTGGGGAGATTTTACACCTCAAAGTGTAGCAGGACTCTGTGGAGTTCAATAGATTAACACACCCAAGTGTGCTTGGTATCGAACTGGGACTAAAATCTGGGTTTCTAGAACTTTCTTCTCCAATCTGTTTTATTCCAAGCCACCTCCACCTCAGTTTTGGATCTAATTCACAAAAATGTTTATGTTGAAAGGATTCTGGGATCCTTTCTGCAGTCTTTCATCTTCTCAGTCCAAATCTGCAAATACCATCAAAGTGTCAAAAATTATCCAGGGACACAAATTTGCAGGAAAAATTAAATGAAGACAAGACATCAAGAATAAACGCAAATCTCAGAACAGGTGCCAAGCAGTTCTTAACTTGTTTTTCCACATGAAACAATGACTCATTTGAGGGTATAAATATTTTCACCAAACTGGCTTGTTTTGACCATTTTAATTTGAGGCCTACCTCATTTCCACTTGCTTTCCCTGTATAAGTTTGTGGAGCTCTCCAGAAAATGTTTAGATTTATTATTAATGTTTTTCATTATGTGAAACAATAAAGTCAAATGTTCAGTAGAGAGATTTTTAGGAAAAGATACTGTCAGCCATGTGAACAGCTTATACACTGTTTTACTTTTTAAAATCATTCCCAAATAACTGGAGTGTACGTATTAGATGATTTTAAATATGTATACAAAGGTGTGTGCATATCTGTATATGTGTTTGCTTGTGGTGCCTCTGGAGGCCCAAGGTATACTAGGAATCATCCTCTATCAGTCTTCCACCTCAGTCTTTCTCATTGACTTATATTCAAACTCAGAGCTGGTGAGTCAGTTGCCTGCTAGGGATGGAATTACATGTGAACCTCTCCACCCAGGCAGCAATTCATGTGAGGCCTGGGGATTTGAACTCCAATCATTTTGCCTATGAGGCAAATGTTTTAGCCTCTGAATCATCTCCTTGGCCCTCTTACTAGTTTTTGTGATAAGACATATGAGACTTGTGACAAAGGGCTGTGGTGTCTTTTGAGATATAAACACTGGCAAAACAATGAAAATCTAAAATCATTCCCATTCGATATAGAACACTGTCTTCTGAGATTGTAAAATACTTTATCAATTTTATCATTAAAATCCTTGCCAAACAATGTTTTTAGGCTATATCAAACAGACTTAAGCTAAATCAATGTTGCTCTTTAAGGAGCTGTGTCATTTAAATCCTGCCCTAGAGAAGTTCTTTAGTCAATTTAGGAAGAAAAAAAAGAGAGATTACCAACGATATAATGGTTAATCACCAGGAGAAAAATTCTTGTCACACACTTCAAGCTTTACTTTCTTAACTTCAAGCAAAACTTTCTTCTTCATATTGTCTTTTCCCTACTTCTCTCTCTCTCTCTCTCTCTCTCTCTCTCTCTCTCTCACACACACACACACACACACACACACACACACACACACACACACAGAATCTGGCCCAGCAGGAAACACAGACCAGAAAAAAAGGAGAGAGAAAGAGAGAAAGTCTAAATCTCCTCCTTTCCCATCTCAGTTGTAACTCTGAAGAAATGAGAGCAGACTACTGCTATAGCATCTCTAGCTTAGAGATACTTCATTTTTATTCAAATGGTTTAAGCTCCATAAAGCATTTGAAGCTACATTTTCAGATCTCAAAAAATATGGCAAATGTATCTTTTCTCCACATCATTTAATATTCAACAACTTGCTGCAAAATGACTTTGCCATCTAAATATACTCTTTATGGTAGTGATTCTCTGTAGTTGGGTAGGGGCTTTGAAAAATCTCCTCTCCCTCTATAATCTTAAACTCATTCTTTGAAGCACAGAATTATGACTTTTTTGTTGCTGACAAGATAGGAAATAATTCTTCGAGACACATTATATTCAAGAACCATATATTTGCTGCAGTGCCCAGGGGTAAAATGCTTGTGAGAAATAGATACTTAGTAATAGCACATTCCAGAAGTAATAAAAGAGACAGCATTTGGAGCACAGTTACATAGCTGCCTGTATCTCTTAATCATGCTCATGCTCATAGATTGAAATGCCGTCCTTCCACGACTCCTGCCCCTAACTGGGCCTTTTCTAACACCTCAGAAGTGGTCTCAGACTGTTGCCCTTGTGCCATATATTAGGGCAAAGTTCAATATTGAGAGTGAGGACCAGGAAAATTCCTATGGAAAGAAGGAACTAGAAATTTCATCCCGTTTTAATTCTAGATCTGGCAAATTTACCTTTCATATGAGAGAGTATTGGATCATGACAACAACCGCGCCCCAATACCTACAAGACTGAATTCAGTCCTGTGTGTTCACTGCCTTCCATGGGCCTTGACTGTAAGCCTGGCAATTTCTTACTGTGGAGAATTTAAGACCTACCGGCTTCTTGACACTGTTGCCGACGCTATCTAATCCCCCTTAGAGGACTTGGAAAGGTCCGGACAAAGACGTGAGATTGCTCAGCATCCTCTCCCGGAAGGCGAAGCCATCGTGAACATGATAATCGCCCCAGTGGATGTACAAAATGAGAGAAGACTCAGATCACATCGAAGTTTGCGACGTGACCGTCGCTTACAGCGCTTCCTTTAGCTGCTGTACAGGCAAAGACAAGCTTGCTCCTCGTCCTTTGTGCTTGTGTTTTTGTGAGATGGAGACTTGTATGTCCAGGGATGGCCTTGTTGTGAGGATGAGCTTAGACTGCTGCTCCTCCTGCCTCTACTTCCCCTGTGTCCACCCCGTCCAGCTCTGTGGGATGCCAGGAACTGAACCCAGGGCTGTATGCCCAGAGGCAAGCACTCCACCGGCCGAGCTAAATCCTCAGTCCCTCTGCCTGCTCGCTTCCTTTGCCTTAAAAGGCATCGTTTTCCTCGAGAGTCCTCCACTCGGGTTCTCTTAAACCGGAGACAGCTTTCTTCTCTGATGGGTTTAGAAATTAAAGAATTTCAGTCTCTTCTTTCTAGTGTCTGTGATTTGCTTCCTTGATTTGTGAGAGACTCACCAGGTTAAATCCAATCTTAAAGTAACGTGTGTATGTGTGTGTGTGTGTGTGTGTGTGTGTGTGTGTGTATGTGTGTGCTTGCCGCAACCCAGAACGCGTGATGTTCCCGCACTAACAGCCTTCCCAAGGCTTCTGGTTCCCGCCACTCTGTGCTCTTGTTTCCTTCCAGGTCTTTCTCGTCCTTCAGCCCTCAGTTCAGGCTTACTTTCTCCACGACTCGCCCTCACCACTTGTCCCAAAACTCCCCCAGATTCTCTTGTTTCCTGGGGTCACTGCATCCAGTTCTATCACAGAACCCACAAACATCAACGTGAATTCAGCTGAAGTGTTTGAAAGCATTTACTAACACTTTGTGCACACGCATCTGCTATTTTCAACTGAGAAGATGGTCAGTAAACGATGTGGACTTCTTGCTAATGTTCCGAAGACTCACTGATACGCTGACACACGGACACAGCTGCCCAGCCAGCTCAACAAATACCTGGATGCCACTCGTAAACCAGGCTCCAGATAAAGGCCACAGAACCATCCATGAATCAACTTTACCAAGACCTTAGACAAATTCATGAAGATCACATTCGCGGGTGACATCAAGTTAGCAAATAGAATGATTATACTGGACTATCCTGAAATGGACAAACTGGAATCTAGGGGAACAGTTGCATGCCTAGAGCGCTCTTTTGTGTTTAGAGAGGTATCCTTGGGGGTAGTAGCATCCTCGGAGGTTGAGGCTGGTTCAGAGGATTATTTCTTACAGATGGCACAGGTAATAAAAATAGAATGGCTGAGAAAATTCCACTGCTGTAGAGGAAAGGAAAGCTGAGTGGCCTTCCAAGCCAGTCTCCAGTGAGCCTTGTATGCGAGGTCAGCAAGCACCACACATCGCTCAGTAGATTTGCAAAACCATCTCACTTCAGGGCTACGGCCTGGGATCATTACTTGTGGTCACCACTCTGCAAAGTGTCTCCCAGGAGGACTGTGGTCTTTAAGGACTGAGAGCAACAAGATAAATGGAGATAGTTCTACTTAGTCTTAGAAAGATGAATTGCATAAGTAAGTGAAAGAAAGGTGACTTAGAATGACAGAGGGTTTTTTACAGACACTTTATTGTAAATTATTGAAATTATTTCAAACATCGACTGACCACAGGCGCAAGCTTGAGCCAACTGACACTGACCTGTGCTTGGATCGAGCTTCTAGGCAATGAGAGAAGAGGTACGCTGTCAACTTGGGGCTCCGTGGACTCTGCTTGCAACAAACCCCTGTGTGTTCAGTGCCCCCAGAAGCACCTTGATACAGGTGCCGTAGGCACGCTCTCCAAACAAGGCTGCAGTCTGGGAAAACAAGGTGCTGTAGTCAACCTGCATGGCTGCTGATAAATGACCATCAATCAGCTTAAGGGAACAAGGGCTTTATTTTCTTACAATAGTCCAATTACAGTTCATACTGAAGCTTGATGGGAGAGCACATACACCAGGGCTAGGGAACTGGCCACACTATCACCACATAGCGGCTGAGAGAGGGACGATACTTACTTGCCAGACCAGCATGACTGGCCAAGTGAACACAAGGATGCCAGCTCTCTCAACCAACTCTCTGTATTTTATTTCAGACCTTAATCCCACCCACCATGGGCTGGACCTTCCTTATCAGTTAGACAATCTCCTGCAGGTTTGCTCTGGGCTTAACCCAACCACTTATTCTCCACAAATGTGCCCAGAGCTCAAGCCCTCAACTGTCAAATCGACACCTGTGCCTGACTATGATACCCAGTGATCATCAGCAGGGAAGGCATGCTGTTTAATCTGAAGAAGAGGAGGTTCATCACGATGAAAGGCTCGTCATGGGCCCACATGGAACTGACTGATTCTTGTGACCCCAGAGGGCTTAGAAAGATCAATGAACCAACTCCGAAGAGGAAGCAGAACATGGCACAGGGCAGAGAACTGACCAAGGCCAGAGCTGACCAGCAATGGTGTGGCAGCAGAGGTGGGCTCTAAGAGGAGTCAATGCCGTGCCCCTTGAACTGTGCCATCAGCCATCAGTCGCCACCTCGGAGTTCCTAAACTCTGGAAGAATTTAGGATGGACAATCTCGGAGTGCAAACAACTATGAGTCTCTTGATTCCACCAGCACCGTAGACCTGAGCAATCAGCAGCTCCTTCTCAAACCCTGTTTTACAGATAAGGAAACAGAGTGGATTGGAAAGGTACAGAGTATGGGGGGCCGAAAAGAGAGGGTGGAGACCTGGACCTTCTTGGGCCTTTCTAGTTTTGCTTCTGTGCCACCTTAGGTCTTTCAAAACAGAGTCTCACTAGTGGCTCAGTTTCACTTTGAAATAGTTGAACTACTACTCCAGATATGGCTTCTACTAAGGTCGGCAATGGCCATATACTCCCTGTTTGTTTAAGCTTCTTGGAATTAGACTCTCTTGTCTCTTGCAATGCAAATCTCCTAGCCAGTAGATTGCAGGTGTGTGTGTGTGTGTGTGTGTGTGTGTGTGTGTGTGTGTGTGTACAGAATCCATAAAAAACAAGTTATAATTTTATTCCATCTATGAAGATAAGCATCTGGAGGCTTGTTTTCTTTAATTCATTTTCAAAATTTTTCTACTGTTACAAGCATATTGAGAACTCATCCCTGCTTCCCTTCATCTCCCCTCCCTCCCATCCTCTTCCTTCTCATCATTTACCCCTCCCACTCCCTCTCACCCTCCTGCCTGTCTGCTTCTATGGACCCCAGAGTTCTCTCTGGCTTGTCTATTCTTGTGGGGGTTCAGACCGCAGTGGCATACCAAGTCGCCTCTCTTTGGGCCACCCCACTGACAGAAACATTTCCCTTCACTCATCCAGCTTTAGATCCCAAGGTTTCCACTGTATGTTCTTATTTTTCTTGAGTTCCCAGGTAGTCTATGGGACCATGTTGGAATGTCGGTCATTATGTAGGTCTGGTAAGGACAAGTGTCACTGTAGTGGGTTCCTGGAGGCAGCAGTCCTGCCTTGAGTGGAATGTCTTGTCCAATGGTGAACCTTCCCATATTTAAGGTCTAACAATCTCACCACCCCCTCTTTCATGGGGCTCCCAAACGCTCAGGATGAGGAGACATTAGGTTGACTTGTTTCTGGGGGAGCCTTGCTGGGTCGCCGGTACCCTGCATTCTGGCAGCCATTGCTGTCCACTCCACTGCTCTTCCACTGCCCTAGGCTGCATCCTGTCAGAGTATTGAGATCCTCTACCTCTGTCGTAGACTTCTAGATTGAATGTTAAGTGTTTTCTCCAATCTGTGGTATAATAACAGCTATTTACAGAGGAGTTTGATGTACTATCTTCCTACCTTTAGGTTCATGGGCTGTTTTTCCCTATTGATCTATATTCCCCTCACTTTTTTAGGTTCTTGTTCTTTAGCTATGCTGCTTTTTAAAAATCATCTTGAAAGGTGCCTCCCAGCCAAAATGCAGAAAACAAGTCACTGCAGAAGGCTTGGCTCTAAACAAGACATCTAAACCATGCCTCCTCCTTCCTCAAGGCTCCGGAAACAATGCAGAAGAGGGACATGTTGTGGGCCAGACATTATCCCTGGACATGACAGGACTGTGGGATCCGTGATTTCATGGCAGATACATAGATTTTTGTCACAAGAACTGCATGGGAACTGTCCTATCAATATCTCACCATGGAAGGGGAAGGATCTTAAGAGGCCCCACAAATCACTGAGAGACTGTGGAGGACTAATAATGGGGAAGATAAGGAAGAAAAGGAAAGTGCTTTCCTCAATGGTCTACCTACAGATCTGTGATCCTTGCTGGAGCATGAATCCCAACAAGTATATGTCATCAAATGCAAAACAGATGAAACACAGTGGGCCACACAGGTGAAAAAAAATGAAAAAAGGAGGAAGTCTGGCAGGGGAGATAAAGGGTTGTAAGGGAAAAGGAGAGGGTATGGGATTGGTATCATAACTTCACAATATTCATGTGTGCAACATTAGTATATATAGAGAGAGTTTGAAACGTATTTAGAAATATATGAAAAGACTAATTATAAGCACTCATCATGTTTCATAATATTCTTGAAGTCTTACATGCATTCCATCTTCTGTGTACAACCTATTCGAAAACAAAATGATATTGTGCTTGCATTTCACTTAGAAAGTCTGTCAGCATCTACTGCATGAAAGATGTTAATTGACTTTGTTTTAATGTCTGCGACAATAAGGATTCAAATGGATTCTGGAAAGCTTTTTTGCTATTACCATAACACTCATTTTAGTTAGTACACAAAGCAATATAAATATATCTAAGTGTTAATAAATAAACACAAAAATTCAAAAGGGGGGTTAGGGAAATAGCTCAGGGGTTAAAGCCTCAGAAATAAAAAGACCTAAGTTCAGACCCCCCAGATCCTACATTTAAAATTCCAAGTGGAGACGGCAGTGGACTGAATAACAACACTTCTTTTTTTTTTTCTGTATGTATATTAGCATCTTTGTCTTTCTTTTTTTTAATACATTTTTTATTATTTCTGCTCATACAAACTTAATAGGTAGACCAGTTCCCTCCCTCCCTCCTCCTCCCCCCTGAACCTCCTGCTCCCCCTTCCACCCTCCCCATCTCCCAGTGCCTCCCCCCCAATTCCCAGAGAGTCCTTTATTCTGTATGCCTAACTCTCCTCTTGGTCCTCCTCTCCGATGACGTACAAGGACCCAGTGGCATTTCCCTGAACCCTTTCCCGTGTTCCCCTTAGGTATAGGAACACTACTGTGGCTGTCAATCCCTTGCCTCCAAAGATCTTGGTGCCTTTAGCTGATGCTAAACTTTGTGAGGTCAATAGTGTGTTGGACATTGCGCAGGACATGCAAAGTCCTATTATGATTGCTTCGGCCCTAACTTGTGTGGAGAATCTTGCAAATCATTGCTCCTCCCATCCTTCTGCTCTTACAATCTTACCACCCCCTCTTCCGCAAATGTCCCTGAGCTTCAGGATGGGGAGAGATTAGTCTGGCCTAGTTCTAGGTGGTTGATATAGAGTCTCTGAAGTTCTGGATTGTGGTTTGTTGATTTTCTTTTGCGGTTTTGCTGCTCCTGCAATGCCCTTCACTCCATCCTGATGGGCACTGTATGTCACCCCCTGGTCAGAGACAAAAAGCTGTTAAACTGGAGTCTTGTTATAATAGCACATTCAAGGGTAGATGTAATAAAAGCAGGAAACCTCGGTGAGGGAGGAGTCAGTCACCCATTTGCAAAATGATCATCTTTCATCTGCCAGACTATATGCCCTCCCCTTTTGGTGAGATCATACCCCCTCAGTTGTACATGATCAGGAACGAACGTCTGTGAACTTCACCAGGTGTCACATTGCTTACTTGCTGAATGACAACACTTCTGACCCTGGTAGTCAGAGTATGGGAAACCCCAGAGCAAAGCAATAAGGACACAGAACATCCAGGACGATTCTTGTTGCCATCCTCGGGCTTCCATAGACACACGCACTCAAGTGCTCTCTTGTACACACACACACACACACACACACACACACAAGTTTAAAAAGAAAGAAATGATAGCAAGATTGGCAGCCTTAAGTCGAACTCAACTCCTCCTGTATTTTGGAGGGCAGAATTAAAATATCCATCTAAGTGGTATTTTTCTGAATGAGATGAGGTGGAAGAAGGCTCTTTCATCTGAGTTTTTATAGAGCTGGGAAGTAATGTTCTGTCACTAGTGAAATCTAAACCAAACACAGAGAAGCCCACGTGAAGCTGCTGGGGTCTTCTCATAGACAGTAATGATTCGCTTTATGTGATTTGAAAAGACCAAGGCAAGGAACAAGTAGTGCGTCAATGCACACGTTACCTCTGTATGCTTTGTGACCATTTTAGCTGCTATGGAGAAAATCATGTCATTTAATTGTTCTGGTTTCCTGTTGCCCTTATCAACTACTGTCTCAATGACATGGACCAAAGGAAAGGAAAGAAACTAACTTTCTGGAGCTTAGCATGTGTCAATCCATTTTTATATTTTTAACATTTGTATATTGGGTAATTATCCCTGATCCCTGATTCCCCTCTGCCCCCCTCCCTCCTTCTTTTTTTTCCCTTCCTTCCTCCCCTCCTTTCATCAATCCATTCCCCTTCCTCCCACCCTTCTGTCTGTCTGTTTCTATGGGTCCCCTGGGTTCCCTCTGGATACTCTCATGGGGTTTCAGACCTCTGTAGCAGACCAAGTGACCCGTCTCTTTGGGGAGAGCCACTGATAGGGACATTCCTCTTTACCTATCTAGCCCTAGCCCCTAAATTTTCCATAATCCATTTTTTTATTATTTATTCAATTGTGTGTGTGCGCGCGCGTGTGTGTGTGTGTGTGTGTGTGTGTGTGTGTGTGTGTGTGTGTGTGTGTGTGTGTGTGTAGAACCATGGATGAATTTGGGAACCACCATGGACGCCTCCACCTCCTCCTTGTTTACTCTGCCTCAGGATTCACAGGCCCCCGCTTCCGCAGGCGTCTACACGTGAGGTCCAGGATCAGGCCTTCCGCCTGCAAGGCAGAGGCTTAACCCCTGAGTAACCTCTCCAGCCCCCCCATGATCCATTTTTAAATTGTTTTAAACTTGTTGTTCTGCCCTGTCCTTGAGACAATTATCCATTCATTCACCACTCAGTGCCGGTTACTAATGTGTACATTGTATGGTGGGAAACCCAATACAATTATAATATTTACAGAGGGGGAAATAATAGGAAGATATGATCAGCCCTTGAAGACTATTGGGTTACGGAAGCAGGAACTGGATTACTAAAACCATTAAATTGTCTCTAAAGAATTAATGTTTCAGCTGTACTTAAGGATGAAGCAAAACTAGCTCTGGAAAAAGCAGGAAGATGATACTCCCCACAAAAAGAAGACTGGGGGGACCAGTTCCCAAGACATTCATGAGCCCAGTCTGCCCAAGTAGCCAAACTCATTAGGAGTCTTCTCACTTCAGTTTACAGATAAGGACCTTGAAGAACACAGAGGTTACGTGAATTAAGGTCCCATAGTTGCTGTGTTGTAGATTTAAATTCAGACCTAAGAACCCATATTCTTTCCAGGGACAATTCTACAGAACTAAAGCCGAGAAGCCAAAAACTAGATGTTTAGTTACTCACCGAGTTTGGGGGTCTGAACTTTCCTGAGCCGCTGTGACCCAGCCCTCAGAGGACCCACTCTTTCTCCACTATCTCTCCACTAGGATAGTTACTGCACAAACACTTGTCTATTGTGGCACCTATGTCAGCAATCAAAACAGTACTTGAATGAGGGAAACAGCAAAAACAGCAATAAATAATGTAAGGAACAGCAACCGCCTAACTTTTTCCTCCAAGCTAAGGGAAAAGGGATGCCAAATCTTAATAGGAATCCAAAAATATGGAAACATCAATAACAGTCCATTATGTCCTCAGCACTCCACAGAGCCGATGTTGCTTTTTCTCCCAACAACCTGGGCAAGCAGAGCAGAGAAAAATGCTCCACTCACATTGTTGTTGCTCTCGGTAGTCTCAAATGCAGATTTTGAAGCCCAGCTTGAGGACGACCGTGTTTGCCCGAGTTACAGCTAGTGAGAAGCAGGGGCAGAAGCAGGTGTATTCTAGGGTCCTGGCTCCAAAACCTTCTTCCTTTTCCTCCTGCCTTAAAGGCGGTTACCCTCAGACAGAGAAGAACAAAGATGTCTCATTGAAAGGGAAGGGGAGGGGAGGAGAGAGAAAGGAAGGAGAGGGAGGGCAGAGAAGAGGAGGCAGGGTCTTAGGAGAAGAGTAGGAATTGGTCTGCGAGCACCACTGATTCTAACAATTTGGGCAACACTATCCACTCTGAAGTCCAAATTCTAGTTTTAACAGTTTAACCTAACTCCTTAGTTCTCCAAAGTCACAAGGAAGTGACACTAAGAACTTTCCAGATTGGGTCCTTAATTTCTTAGGCCCTTGATATCCTCATTTAAAGAAGTAGAAAATAACTTGCCCTTGTTCTTCTACATGTTGCAACAGAGATCCTCTGTAGACATCTGTTTTACCCCTGGAATGACACCTTTAACCTTCCCAAATCCCAGCCCTGCTCCTTGGCACAGCCAGGAAATTAAATGGAAGGAAAGATTGTCCCGTGCATTTCTGCAGACACAACAGAAAACAATTGGGATTTTTGAAGACCCGGTATGTGAGTCAGGGTTGTCTAGGTCCTTGGTTAGAAGTTCTTCCAGAACCCCGACTGTCTCCCTTGTGACATTTACCAGAGATGACAGTGACGCACATCTGTCTTCAGGTCCTGACACCACCGAGCTGACAGTCCTCAAGGCATCAAGCTTATCACTACTGTCAGTATCTGGCTCAGAGCTGACTCTAGGCAGACAGTGAGGTGGCCAGGTGAGGAACTCGAATCTTCTGAACAGAAGCCTTCGAAGACTTTTGAGCTCAGAAGTAATACCAGGCTCAAATTCTTCACCAATGTACCCAATAACATGACTGAGAAACTTTAACTCTCTCTCCTGATTAATACTCTGAAAATCTCCAATGTGTGTGTGTGAGGATTCTAAAATAAAAATCCCTTATAGACAATAAAAGTCAGGCTCCAAAGAGTAACTGTTTTCTAGGGATGGTCCAAGAACCCTTCTGATTCTAGCTTTCTGAAGGTCAAGGTGTGAATTGGCTGTGGGTTGTGCAGACTCGATGTGCCCCTGGCCACAGAGACACAAGATTTCTAACATCGGAGCAGAAACTGTGAAGCCTGAGCTCAGCCTCCGGGCATATCTCAGGAAGATTTAGCTGTGATGAACTAAAACGCAAGCAGAGCCCAGGATTTATTCCTAGAGATCGTCACCATATCTGCCTAGCTGGTAGATTTGCATAAGCACATTTTTATAGGTTGTCAATATAAATATAACAAATGTGTACGTGAAGATTTGTTTGTCCATTCATCTTGGGGAGTGCCTGGTGAATCAAGGAAAATGACAGGCATTGTGCCCATCACAGGCTCCAGTTATGGAGGAAAACCAGCAGGAATTGAATTCAGTCCAAATTCCTGCTTTATTTTTCAAGGCCATCTGAACACAGGTAGACCCCCAGAGGCAATAGAGAAAAGTACGTTCTTCTTCACTATTGTCCTGGAATACTAAGGACCCTGAGCAAATCTTTAAAAGTTTCAAATTTTAAAATCCTCACAGGAGCTCAGAAGGTAACTCAGTCAATAAGGTTCTTGCCGTGTACACCTGAGGACCTGAGTTCAGATCCCCGTCTAGGTGGCATGTGTCTGTAAGCCTGGCGCTGGGGACAGATGGATGCTCGTTTTCCATAGAGTCTAGAAAAAATGGGGTCCTGGTCAGTAAGAGACCTCAACCCACAAAAGGGGGGTAGAGTGATTGAAGAAGACAACCAACATTGATGTCTGGTTTGCATGAATGCATGTGCACGCACATACATGCACACACATACAAAACACACACACATTGCACACACAAACACAGCACATTACACACACACTGCACACACACATACACACACACATAACTAACACATACACATACACCCCCCCACACACAAACATACCCACACACACAGCACACATACACACCACCCACAACACAAGCACACAAACACACACAACACACACAAGCACATACACCACACACATACCACATACACAACACCACACAGAACGCACACATTACACACCATACACCACACATACACAACACACACACAAATGCACACACGCACATACACTCACACACAAATTCCTTACAAAAGTTTTAAGACAGCACCAACAGAAACTTTAATAGACGCATGTAACATTCACCATCGAAATGTCTCCTGTTCCTTATCTGTGATGTTCATTTATTTGTTCATTTATTTTTTTGAGACCAAGTCTCACCAGATTGACTTCAAACTCAGGATTCGCTGCTACCACGCTGAGCCTCCCTGTGATACAGCTCTTCACCCAATCGCTCTGTACTGTGAAGACCCAGAAACGCACCTTGTACTTGTTCGGTCTCAGAACTCTTCCAAAGTTTTTCCTCATGCACAATCCTATGACTTTTCAATTGAAATCCTTAGCTGTTAATGTTTGGGAAAGTCGGGGAACCTATAGGAGATGGAGCCTTGTTGGAGGAAGGCCCATCCCTGGGGGAGGCTGAGGTTTTGGAAGCTCCGCCCTGCTCTGCTACCAGTGGACTCTTGCAGTTTGCCGCTTGATCCCTCTGCCTCCCGGGTCTGCAGGGAGGAGCTGGTGCAGCTTCTGTGCTCTGCCATGCATTTTCTGCCATAATGGGCTGTATCTCCGGTCTGGAACCATTTCTCCCTTCCCGCCTGCAGTTGTATATTCCGTTCACACACTGTTGTGAAGGGGTAATAGATCTTTGGAAATATGTATTCTGTGGATAAATGTATCTGCAAAGAAATCTGCACCATGACCTCAAGTCTCCCTCCACCGGGATCAGCCTCGGAACGCTCCCTGCCTCGGATCCTTACCGCGCACCTGAGTCTCCCGCCCTCCCTCTGCATCAGTCTTACTGGGCTCCACGAGGCAGCACGGCGTGGTGGACAGAAACGTCGGCTCTGGCACCCTCTGCCTGAAACATTTTCTCCATCGCCTGCTGCAACTGATCTCACCTGCTGTCAGAAAGCACGTTGAGAGTATTTAGAATTCAATTTAACCCTGTAAGCCTTATACCAAGCCTGGCCTGGCTCCCATAGAGGAGTCAATTGTATGTAAATAGTAGCTCTCGCCATCTAGATGTTTGAAGTAGAGATGGGAAGAAAGATACAAATACAGAATTTGAACCTGACAAGTATCTAGAGAAGCTGGATAGATAGATAGATAGATAGATAGATAGATAGATAGATAGATAGATAGATAGATAGATAGATAGACACACAGACACACAGACAGACAGAAAGATGGATAATTTCAGTAAAGTTGACTGTTGTTAGCATTCAAAGGAAATTTATTAAAAGAGAGTATTCTCCATTGCAGTGGAACCCATACCAAAAGAGAGAAGCAGTTCATGGCTACCACAGGAGCAAGAAGGCGGAGAAGCCAGGGGGTAGGCAGAGGGGACAGAGGAAGACAGAGCCCAGCACTCCATGGGGTGCAGTATATTTGGGGACTGAAGAAGGAAGATAGTGGGCAGAGATTTATCAGATGGGGGAGCATAAAGATCTTTGGGTTATCAACAGCACATTGGATGGTTTTTGTTGTAATGCCTGAAATCATTTCAAGCAATCGGTGTTTGATGAAGATCACTGAATGGTTCTCTCCTGTGTTTCAGGAAAAAGCTGCCCAGGGGAGCCCAGGCCACCGGCAAAGGAAGCACCTCTCTGTTACCTGGAGGATCCCACTGGAGGACCCCATAGAGCAGAGCAGCGCGCCATCCCCCAGCCAGCCATTCCCTTGAGAAGGTGCGGGCTGCCAATCACTTGCGTCTCCCTCTGCATCCTGCTTGGTAGAGAGTGTGGGTAACCACAGCCTCCTGGGTGCAGAAGGGCTGCACTGGCGCCCATCCCCACGCCTGGGTCTGTCCTCTGCCTCCTAGTGACCCCTTCCTTGGGCAAACCCCATGCTGGGACCTGTTGAACTTCTTCCCGTTGTTCCCACCTCCAGAGCCCCACATCCACACTGTCTGATCACTCCTTCCGCCAGGGAGACTCTATGCAAGGGAGACCCACTTTCCCTGACTCACCCCCTCATTCATTTCACAAACCTTTGTGGAGTTCACCCCCCCCCAATAATTAAATCCATTCAACAGAGGGAATAGACTTTACAATGCTCTTTATTAGTTATTGGATTTTCCATTTCTCAGTGTGGGGGTGAAGAAGAAGACGCAATCGAGGCGAACGGTTTGAAATTGACTGTTTGCCTCTCTCCAGGGTAATTTCCGGGCAACTGTCAAAATACACAGACGACTAGAGGCAGCGACAGACTGATTGTAAAGCCTTTTACTTCATACTTTGTGATTTAAAAAAAGAAAGAAAAAACCTCTTAAGACTCAATTTCCTAAATTTTAAAATGAGAATAACAACGCTAATCTCATAAGACATCTGTAAGCAGGTTCACCACCATATGGCAGAGGAAAACACAAGGTGATACGATTGTCGTCTGGTGGAGCTGAGCAGTCGGCAATCTGACTACGATAAGCGGATGCCTGACCGCCAGACAGGGCTAAGGGAACGCAGGCCATCAACTATGAAAGGCCACCAGCGTCATCCCAGCTGCTGCCCTAGAGCAGGCCTAGACCCCAGCGAGGATGACCTGCCTCTAGCCAGAAGCACAGCGAGCCAGAGCATCCAGAACTGCAATGTGCAGGGGCAACCTAGAAATTCGCCACATCGGTAGGAAATCTTGAAGGCGTCTGACCCACAGAGAGAAGTCGATTAGATAGATCAGACGTTAATGCAGCAGGCACATACTGATAGGTTCATGTTTTTGTTTTAAGCGTGTAACTTTTGCCTTCTCTGGGCACGGCACACACACTATCACATGGGTCCTGATATCCAACCCCCCCCCCAGCTTATGGGTAAGAATACTCTGCCCAGATACATTAAGCATCAAGATGGGTGGTGTTATCAACGTGATAGAACCTGGAATCTACCAGGCACGCCTGTAAAGAATTACCAAGATTAGGGTAACTTCTGGGTACCCCTGTGGGGGATCACCCAGATTACATAAATTTCTGATCATGCCTGGGAGGGACTATCTTGATTATGTTAATGGAGGTGGGACGTCCTAAAGGAGGGCAGTAACATGCTCTGGGCTGATTAAGAGGGAGGGAGTCAACTGAACCCTAGAATTCCTGGCTCTCTTCTGCCTGGCTGCAGACCTAAGGAGAAGAGATGCTTCAAGCTCAAGCAGCCTGACTCCCCTACCCTGACACGCTGCATCTCAAAGTGTGAGTCAGTAAACGCGGCCTTCTTGAAGCTTGTTTGTATTTTATTGCCACAACAGGAAAAGTACTAAAATAAATACCAAACCAAAGGGCTGCTGCATCTTCTCCAGAGGACAGTCTCACCCCCACCTCTTTGACCTCAGCAGTGACTAAACCAGCTTCCCATGCACATCTGGACATGGCCACCTCCTAGGGGAACGGATGTTGCCAGCAGCTCAGCCCTGGATCGCGAGTCGCACAGGCCCCACTTGCTCTGCCACGTCCACGCGTCCTGGGAGATAGAGAGAAAGTGCGTTCAGGGCCCACCTTCTGGGGGTTGGTTCCGTAGCAGGGGCAATTCAAGAAAAAAGCAAGGGGCTAAGGAAACGGCTGCGCGGGTTAAAGCACCTTCAGCATGGGTGTGAGGACCTAGTTTGAATCCCTAGAACCATATAAACAAGTTGATAAATAGCCCCAGTATGTGCGATACTAGCAATCCTGCAGGGCGATGGGAAGCAGAGACGGAAGTTCATGGAACAATTAGCCCGTGTACTCAGCAGGGAGAAAATAATAATAAGACGACTTGTCTCAAGGTTGTCTGGTGGTTTTCGAGTGTGTATTGCGGTATGTGTGTACTTGCATCTACACACAGTCATGTATACACACACACACACACACGTACTCCAACTATATGCACACATGAACAAAGCAAAACAGACAAATCGGGAACACACACCAGCCACGTGGTCCCACCCAACCTGATGTTCAGCAAAAGAAGACGGCGTTTTGGAAGGAACTGGAACAAGAGGCGCTGGGAATTGGCGGGACACACATTTGTCCACACATTTCCTACGAAACCTTTTCTTTAAAACATCACTACCGCTTTGATTTGAAGCTTTGCCACCCTTGAAGAAGCCCTCAGAGGTGGCTTTAGGAGAGGAGGGAACGGCTGGCTTGGCTTCCTGGGAGAGCTGTGATCCCAGCCTCCTTGCTGCCACACCCCGCCCACTTAGGCGGTCCTGAAAGAAAAGGCCAGCGCACCCACCTCTCCATCAGTCGTGGACAGACAGCCCTCCGGCTTCTCCTGCCTGCCTTGCAGGTGGAGGCTTCTGGTTGGTTCTCTGTGCCTGTCTCCAACACCATTCCTACCCTGACCCTTGGTGATTTCGATATCGTCCCTAGGTGCGGGCCTGTCAATAACAGTGATCGGACCATCCTCTTCCTCACCCCTCTGGCCACATACTCTTCCTGTTAACCGTGAAGTCGCCTGACTCCTCCCTCAACAGCAATTCTGGGCCCATCTCTCTGGCTCATCACTACGTCCTCAGCCCTGGCTGGTTCAAATCCACCTGATCAGCTGTCACTCCGATTCTGTGCCCCCACCAGGGGCACTTCTCTGGGTCCCTCCCCTTGCTCAGCTCTCCCGCCCTCGAGCGCACAGCTCGGATGACGTGGGTTGTCCTTTGAATCTCTCCCTAGCCCCTGTGCTCCACTCAATACGGCTCTTCCTGCCGGAACTGGAGGGGAGATGCACAGGGGACCGGGACCCTCCGTCTCTCTCCTTCCCAGTTCCATACTTTGTGTGGTAAGGGAAAGGTGGAGGTGACTGCGGGTGGAGAAAACACAACCCTCCGGCCAGCCTCCCTTGAAGGACCACGAAGGACTAGTTCATGAGCAGCACTTCCTACCGCCCGTCAATCTTTGTCATTTCCCAAATCCTCTCGCTGCCATGCCGCTCAACTCTTTGGTGCCCTTCCTTCTCCCCTACCATCTCCAACATGCTGCCCCCCCACCTGATTCCCTCTGGGTCTCAATTCCCAGAGGAATGAGGAAGACTCCGCAATCAACATAGTATTTCACAAGCCCTCATCATCACATCTTCCAGACTCTTTCACTGGAGCCCACACATGCTCCCGGCCCTGCCTCAGGTCACACAAGCAACAATGGACTCAAACTATGTCATTTTGTTCAACTTTGTTCAACAGCTTTACAGCGCATTCAGGTGGATGTGGAAATGTATGTGTATGCAATCGTGTGTATGTGTACACCTGTGTTTGCTAGTGTGTGTGCATGGCTGTACATGCACCAGGAGGCCAAGGTTGACATTGGATGACTTCCTCAGTTGCTCTACACTTTATATTTTTGTAGGTGCTCGTGTATAGTGTCTGTGTGTGTGCACGCGTGCACGCATATAGATCAGTGTATTGTGTGTTCCTGTGGAGGCTCAAGGGTAACTTCAGGAATCATCTTGGATCTCTCTACCTCCTTATCGTTTTTGTTCTGGGATTTCCCAAGCTCCACCTTCCAGGGCTGAAAGTACAGGCCACCGCCATTTCCATTTGGCGTTTTTACATGGGATCCGGGATCCAAACTCGGGTCCTTCTCCTTGAGAGGCACAGGCTTAACCCCTGAGCCATCTCTCCAACCCTCTCCACTTTATTTTTTGAGGCAGGATCTCTCACCAAGACTGGAGCTCACCATTAGCTAGGCAGGCTGACCAGCGAGCCTCAGAACTCCACCTGTCTCTACTGTGCCCAGGACTACTAGGGTTACACCTATGCATGTGTTGCTATGTTCAGCTTTGAACATGAACGCTGGGATCGGAACTCAGGACCTCATGCTTGAGCAGAAAGCACTTGACCAATATCACCCTTTGACTCCAGATTTTCTAAAACAACCTCTCCCCCTAATCCATCCATTCTTCACACTCTTTATCTCTGCACATTCATCGCCCTTGTTCTCTTGTCTGAAAAGCTCATAACCTTCTGCTATTTCTACAACTCAGCCAGAGCACATCTACCTCTGTCCTTTGTGTTGCTTCCTTGTCAGACATGATCTAATCCCTGATATCCCAAAGTCTCCTTCTTTACTTGCTCTAAGTCATTGCTCAAATGTCCACTCATCAAAGAGACCCTTCCCAGCCACTGGCTATCTGACATCACATCATGCGACTTCACATCATGTGACCTCACATCATGTGACATTGTCGTTATGTGAAAGCGGATGCTCGCTACCGTCGCCCATCTTCATTTTCTCCAGGCACACGGCTGTGGTTACTGATGCTTCTTGTGCTCTCTCCTGGCCACATTTGGATGCAAACTCTAATGAGAACCAGACTTGGTCTCTTTTGCTGTGCATGGGAAGTTGCCAGTCCTGTGCCGGGCATTTGATAGGTGCCGAGTAATAGCTTTTCAGCAAATGCACTAATCTGGTTCACGACTTTGGCATTCACGCACAATTCCATTCCAATCGAGCGTTGCTCCTAAAAATAGAGTCCAAAAACCACTGTTCTAGATTACAGAGCCTATTACTTGGACACATTTAGTCCATCATTTCAAAACATTTTGAAATAATAGCTCTATTTTAGGCATCCTGGGCGCTGAACACGACAGAGGCAAGACTAATTCCCAAATCGAGGCCCTGGTGTCGGGAGTGAGCGATTGTTTCTCTCGCTTCTACCATTGCAGGTTACTAATGCTGCTCTTTCCTGGCTCCATCAGAAAGATCCCAGCGTGGGGCTGAGACACCATGATAATGGCCTCTCCCAGCGGCCTTGTCAGTGAGGCAAGATTACGTGGCAGTATTTCTTACCTGGTGACAGAGCCACAGAGTGGTGCCTTTTTGCAAAAACCCCTGAGTGTGGACTCTCTGTCTGGTTATTTGGAAGCCAGACTGACCGCCCTTGGCAGATTCATCTTGCCAGAGCCCGGGGAAAGCTGCTTTGAGATGATACACTAAGGATCTATATTAGCTACTTGCCAAGCCTTATTTTATACATTTTCCTTCCAAATCTCTATGGGTGCCAACTTTCTCATTCTAATATTCTAATACATGAGAATCAAAACTTACTGGGTCTGGGTCACTACCAGTTCACGAGGTCTTCAATAGTACCTAGCACTCAGCTGACACTCAATACTAGTTGTTGAATGGTCAATGAACATATCTAT
This sequence comes from Typhlomys cinereus, assembly GCA_023101885.1. Lineage (NCBI taxonomy): Eukaryota > Metazoa > Chordata > Mammalia > Rodentia > Platacanthomyidae > Typhlomys > Typhlomys cinereus. The sequence goes on from JALPQD010000035.1 coordinate 5,469,857, forward strand.
CTACGCTGAACATGTATGTTTCTTGGTGACCAATACAGAGTCTAGTTTTCAAGTTGTAGACACTGGTCATTTAAGCTCTCTGATGGACTGAAACAAGATAGGCACATCACCTGCACAGTTATTCTGCATATTACCAATAAATGCACGATCGAATGGTTTACATGGAAACAAGAGTTTTGATTCTGCCTTGCAATTGTCCTGTTAGAGTTCTTAATCCAGCTAGGCAGGAGAGTCCACGCCAACACCAGGGTTAAGGGAATTGGCCACAGCATATCCACACATATCCACAAGCTGAGAGAAGGACATTTTGTACTTGCCAGAACAGCATGTCTGGCTCACTATACTAAGGATGCAATTTCTTTAACCAGCTCCCTCCATTTTATTCATATGTCCAGGGACCAGCCCCACCCACCATGGGGCTGTGCTTCCCATCAATCAGACAATCTCCCAAAGGTTTGCTTGAAGCTTAATCCAACTACTAAGTCCTTACAAATGTATCCAGAGCTTGAACCTTCAACTGTCAAATTGACACTTGTATCTATGACATCGCCCTTAGGCATTCAATTTAGCAGGGATGTCACATAAGCAGATGGCTATCGCGAAGCAAGGCAGTATAAAAAGAAATAAGAACTGATAGTATAAGAAATGTAGGCATGCTAAGGAAGGAGCAAGTTAAGTCTAATTTGGGGCAGTCGCCCAAGAATGAGTCTGAACATGAATTGAAGTCCAAATGTCAGGAATTAGGATGAATCCATCAGTCAACAATACAGGCAGAGGGACTAGCAAGAAGAATTGAGTTGATCCCTACCTCACCTTCCTACAGAACGAGCTTCCTGTCAAGGATACTATCTGTGGTACCAGAACGATTTAAAAATACTTCATTCATCATAGATAGATACTTTTAATAAACATAGCTTTAAAAAAACAGACATTATCAATTTGTTCTACAAGGTTCTAAATAGTTAAAATCGTTATCTAATAAGGACCCAAAATAAGTTTAAGAGGCACTAGCCTAAGATTAAATTTATGGTAGCTAAGAAAAACTTGGGTGGCATTCCTGTATTATTTGGAAGCACATAAACATTTGTCTGATTACAGAATCTGCCCAAGGGCAACCAATGTCACATCAGAGATCCCGGGAGGATCTGTCACACCTATAGCTGAATCTCACAGTGGCTAGAAAATTCCCTCAAGAATGTGAGGCTATGACAGAGTTAGGGACTATGTGAAACCTTGAATGCTGGCATTCTGTTTGTTCAGCTTTCTGTCAAGAGTTTGTTTTAAGAAAGAGAGCAGTTGCATTAAGCTCTGATTAATGCCAAAGTTGTGAAACACATATTTGTAGGATAGAACTACTATTTATTTTCAAAAGCCATGATGCCTCCTTGATGATCCAAATAGAAGCCCATATGTAAGTTCAATAGAACAACCAGTCGTGACTTCAGCAGCATGAGCATACATACGGGGTCTACTAGTCACATTATAAACCCTTATTTCCTAAGACTATTTCCAAATCACATTTTCACAGGTCTAAGAGGGAGAGACTCCATTAGTGGTGGTCTCAAGGGAAAAGAACACTTTGCTTCAGAACTTCGGTGGCACCAAGAGGAGCAAGTCAAGGAAAAACACAGTGACCTCTTCTTGTCAGTGTGCTATAGAAGTCCTGAGCAGTGTCTGACATTAATAAAGGAGACTTAGAAAAGCTGGAAGGAGAAAGAAGCAAATATGGCAGCTGCAAATAATAGATTATCCTGGTCAAAATGCAAGATGATCTACAGATTCATTATTACAGCCACTTAGAGATCTTCCCAAGTTTGATAGTTAGAAAAATCAGTTCCAAAGTAGTCATTTTAAACATCTACAAATTTTGGTTTTGAGAAAGCCGACCTCCTCATAATAGAAGCAACAACAAAATAAGCCCTGAGACTATTTAGGGCTAAAAATAGTAAGTGATGTTGGTTCTAATAAGGGAGCAATACAAAATGCTATGGGAAGATCATTGGAAAAAAATAAATAGAAGACACCACATAATGTCCTTAGAAAAGACAATTCAATATTATTGACAGCTCTGCCCAAATGCATCCAAGGACTCAATGCATTTGAAATGAAAATACTTACAGGGTTTTATGCGGAGCTTGAAATATTGACTCCGAAATGAGTACAAAAGAACAACAGTGCGTGATGCCCCTACTGCCAGGCTGGCATAAGGATAAATCCTGCAGGTCAAGAGTGCAGTGCAGTCCCGGAATGAGGCTGCCCACCATACCAGCCGGCCACTCCCTCTTCCTGATTCCAGCATGATTCTGTGTAGTAGGGCTAAGGTGGATTATGCCATTGTGCAAAGAAACTGAGATTTAACCATGTTGAAGTGATTTGTGTAATGGCACATAGCTAAAAGATGGCATTCCTCAAATGTCTAGTCTTGCAGCTGTCTGCTAATCCACGTAACCCCTATGTGGAAATAAAGCTTGTATTACACAGGGAAATAACTGATACTAGGTACATGGAAGGAAGGAATCCAGGAAATGTAAGGAAAAATGAAGCATGTCTACCAGGGGCTGTAGAAGGTACCGCCCCTGCCTGCTGGTACCGGTGTCCTTGTCCTGTGAGTTCAGCCTCAGCAGAGCAGAGTCACACTGCACAGTATTTCTGACCAAAGCTCTGCATCTCTGAAGATGTTCCTGTATATATCAAGAGGATTTGCAGATGTAATTAAGATTACAGGCCTAAAAAAAGGAGATGATTCCAGATTAACCGTGTGTGCCCAATCTAATCACATAAGCTTTTAAAAGCAAGGATTTTTTTTTTCTTTCCAGACTGGTGTAAGATAAAACAAAGGTGAAGTTAGGGAAGTGTGTCTTTGCTTTTGAAAGGGGTTACTGAAGCCATGTGAGTGAGTGAGTGTGTGTGTGTGTGTGTGTGTGTGTGTGTGTGTGTGTGTGATACATATATATGTGTGTGATGTTATGTATGTCTATGATGTGTGTTTGTGGTGTTTGTGTTTGTGTGGGTATGTATGTGCACATATGCAAAAGGGTGTATGCGCATGTGTGGTACATGTATATAGGGATGTCAAAGGTCAATGTCGGCTGCCTTCCTCTATTGATCTTGACATTTCTTGAGACAGGCTTTTCTGAACCTCCTGATCCTGGCTAGTCAATGAGCTCCAGGTATCTGCCCACCACTGGGATTACGCCTCTGCCACCTCACATGTTACTTCACCCGTATTCCTTAGCAAAAGACATCTGGTCCCCTAGTTAACGGATTTCCCTAGACCTTGACTGTCTGGAACCTGACGGACGAACGCTTGCTTGCACAGTTGCTCCTGCAAAGCTGGGGTTAGGATACGCTAAGGCTAGTCTCTATCTTCTGTGACTCTAAAGGGCCTGGTGTTTCTCAGCCTTGAAGCAAGCCAGCTGCCCCTGTCTATATTGAGAGGGCATCCTTGAATGCTCTGCAGTGTCTTTGACGTTGCATCTGTGTGTGTGACACAGCTGCTCTTCCTAATAAAAGACGTCACAGAATTCTGCAAATGCAATGCAGAACAGCAGCACCTGAAGTCCTTTGGTTACTGGGAATTAGACTCATATCGTCCCATCTCAGCAGCAGTCGCCGGCGTGGTGAGCGGTTACAGAGTGAAGTGGGTTTTTGGGTTTTGTTTTGGCACGTGGGCGTGGCTCTTGACCGTCAGTGTTTTTCTGAACTCTTCCACCAGCCTGGCAGCATGCCCGTGGCTGTGCCTGTGCGCAAGCGAGGAGGGCATTATCTCAGGGACATTAAGGAACTCACTAAATGCAGCCCAGCGCACGAAGGATCAAGCAAGGGGTTGGTCTCTCACTTGACTCAAAGCTGGGCCCATTTCCAGCACAAGCCAGCTCTGTGGGATTCTGCACATGTACAAGAGGTGACAAGAAGCCAGGAGCCTCACACCGTGAGGGACAGAGCTGCTGGCTTTGCCCGCAAGCCTTCCATGCTGTCGGATGTCCCGAGGACCAGTGTCCTTGAGAGCAATGGCAGCGCTTCTGTCTCGTTCATCTTTCCCCTCGCCAAATCCCACAGAGGGGTCGCTAGGCTCAGCAGGCCTCCTGGTGCCTGTGCCCAGTCAGTGTCGGGCTCCACATTAAACCCTCCTTTGTGGTTACTTTTCTTGGCTGCTTAAAGGAGACAGCACAACTTAAAGGGGAAAGGGGAGGTTTATTTGGCTTACAGTTCCAGAGGGGAGACACGGTGCATGTTGACAAAAGCTGGCGGCCACTCGGGTCACCGCGGACATCATGGCGGCAGAGAGAGGGAGCAAGTGCAACAGCAGACCTCTAATAGAAGCAGGGTGGGGCTTCCAGTCCGCAAGGCCCGCCCCTTATGATGTGCGCCTTCCTCCAGTAAGGCTCCACCTCCTAAAGGCACCTTGACCTTCCTAACCAATAACAGCACCTAAGAATGTCACATGTGGGCCTGAGGGGGACAAGCCACGTTTAAACCATGGCACCTCTTTGCCCCTGAACTTCAGGGAACGAGAGCGTTCTGGCTCTGCCCTCTCTACTCCATCCCCACCCACCTGCGACACTTGCCTTGCCTTGACCTTCTTTACTCAACACCAGGCCAGGCAACTGGCAGCTCAGTGCTGCAAATGTTCTCTAACCCAGGCTTACCCAAGAACGATGACAGTCAAAACTCCTTGCTGGCCCCGCCCCGGCCCAGCATCACACGGTGGTCTGCTGGGGTCTTACTTTTTCCTGTGGCAGCACTGTGGCCTAGATGCTGTTGTGCCCACTTTGTAGATGAGGAAGGTAAAGAACAAGAAAGACCAGCATCTCATTCTAAATTGAAAGCATTCCCAAACTCAGCACTCCTCAGCTCAGGCCACTGGTAATCTTGCCTTGGAAATCAAGTTTGGGCTCTGACATCCTTTTGTTACTGGAAAGATTCAAAAGGCAGGAGGGGTCCCAGACGAAAGCTGGGCTTAGAGGCGTGAGTTCTGGGAGACTGAGGATTCCTTCTGAGGGTCCTTAGAAGCCAAGTAGCTACTCATCACGAGGAGGTCTCTGGAACTCAAGGAAATCTAGCCTCCGTTTCCTGTTCTCCCGTCCAGTAATTTCTGTCAAGGTTATTAGCATCTCCAAGCCTCAGCATCTCCATCTGGAAGACTGGGATCAAAGTGCACATCATACACACACATACACACACACACACACACACACACACACACACGCACACACACATGCACTCACACATATATAGTTCTCCAAGTGCAGGTTTCAACACCTAAGACCAGCATCCTTTGGGACCTTGCCAGGCCCCAGCCAGACCTTCTGAATCCGAAATTCTGCATCTGGATCAAATACTCTGCAGGTTCCCATCATCATAAATCTGAGAGCTACTAAAAGTTGAGCACTACTGACTTTTACAGGGCTATTTTGAGTATTAATGAGGCTGTTCCTATGAACGTTTATGCCTGGCACCTAAAACCAGAAACTGTCAGAGACTGTGGTCCTTCCCTTTTCTTAAAAACAGGACAAAAATTGATGAGCCACTAACAATTTTTAGTGCGAACTACTTTAAAGTTATTTCCTAGGAAATGTATGTGCCTACAGAACACTGAGTCAGGAGATGTTTTAAAAACCATTTAAGGCACAGGTGATAGAACTGGGATTTAAAGAGGTGGCCACTTTGCCCAAAGCTACCTGGAAAGACAGAAATAGAATTCAGGCTAGTGACTCTGCGCTCAGTTCATTCGCCAGCCCCCACACTCCTCTTTAGCATTAAGCCCTGGCACACTAACCAGGGCAAACCTCATCAAGAGTTCCCAAAATCCTCTCTCTGGCTCAGCTGTGCAGAGGAGTTGATGCCCACTGCGTGGGGGGAGAATCCGAAGCTCCTACCTGCCCAGGAAACTGACTAATTGATCTGCCCTACTTGCTGATAAAGGCAAGAAAATGTGACCCTGATCTTGCAAGAAGGCCTTCATCCCTCATTCGTGCTAAAAATAAACAAATCGCTCTAATCAATGCTCACACAAAGGCAGGTTTTAAGCAGATCTAAGTAGGCCACTGGCTGTAAATAGGCTTCTTGCATTAGGTACCATGTGAAGTGACAGGAAACGCTTTCAGGCAAGGCCAGGGTGGTCTTTCATGGGTCTGAGCCGGCAAGATGGCCTGGGGTAGTCGCTCTGCACCTGTAAGGAGCCTGGGCAAGAGTTCTAGTGGTCGATCTAAGGCCGGATGTGTTTACAACATATCAGGGACTAGGTGATGCACTAAGTGTGGAATTGTGTACTGGGAACATTCATTCATCTAGAACAGTCTGTGACTACAAGGGCTGGAACGCAGGAAGACTGGACCCCTCTCTTTACCTGGACTTCCACAAAGGCACCTGGTGGCAAAGAGCACCGTACCTCGTGGCTCTGGGGGTGAAGCCAGCTACGGCAAGAGCCTGAACAGCAAGCCATGCCTATGAAGGTATTTCCAGAGAAAGGGAAAGACCACCCTGAATGTATGAGGTGCCGTCCCGTGGGCTGGAGTCCCGGAGTTCCTAAGAAGAAGAAAGTTAGCTGAACACTTGCCGGATCCCCCCTATGGGCCAGTCGGAGGGGTGGGGGATGGGGGGATGAGGGAAAACCGCTGGGCCTCGAGGTTCGAGGCGAATAGGCGGGTCCGCGATGGGGTCACCACCAGACCCTGAGAATCATGTGAGAATCAGAAATGAGGCCCTAGCCCGGCTCCCGAATCCAGGACAAGCCTGGACGTACAGACATGCCCCAGACATGTCCCAACAGAGCACCATGCAGGCGGAGGGGTGAACAACCAATGGGAAGCGGCCGTCTAACCTGCACCTGCAATGGACACCTAGTAAACAGTTAAATGACTGGTGGCTTCCCCCAACCCCCAGGAGGGATGGCAACACCTGATTGGACGCCGACCCTCTATAAGCCCGAACGCCCTTAATGACTCTGAATCTGCGGCAACTCGTCCACTGCTGCTTCTCACCTGATTCCCGGGGCTGGTGGTGACCCCATCGCCGGCTCGCCCATTTGCCTCCAGCTGAGCCTCGAGGCCCAGCTGTCCCCCCCTCCCCCCGCCCGCACCCCCTCCACATCAGGGTGAACTGTGCCTTCAAACTGTGGGCCAAAACAAACCCTTCCTTCTTTAGCTTCTATCAGAGCACTGTGCCGGGGAAAGTACCCGAGGTCTGCACGAGCTGGGATGCTCTTGCACTTTGTCATAAATCCCTAAATCCAAGGAGATGCCCTCCCTGGGTCTGAAAGCCATGGCGTCGAGGAGGCTTGTACCTGGCAAGAAGGAAGACTTCTCAAAACAGAACAAGTCTTTCTTATCCCAGAGTGCCTGCTTCCTCTTAGCCACAGGATCAACCCAAGTGGAATTTCTTGCTGAGAAAGTCTGGCTCCTGTTCCTCTGTCCAAGAACTACTGTAGCTCATGCACAAGGGAAAAGCCAAAACCTGCCTGGAGTCTCCCAGCAGCAGGAAGGGCTGAAAGAGGCTTCATTTGACACTGAAGTGGAATCGGCCTTTCAACGGTCAGCTCTTACCACACTGAGGCTGCCTTTACTCTCCAGATCTGAGCAGCTGTTCAGAACAGCCTCCTCCTCCTCTTCTTCCTCCTCCTCCTTCTCCTTCTCCTCCTTCTCCATCAAAACAGGACAGAGAACTAACATCGGGAAATTAAGCGGCTGGGGACCAGGACAGAATAAGGGCCAATGCGGGGAGCAGCTGCTGCTTGCAGCCCACACTGGTCCTGCCCACCAGCACCTCTGCTCAGCTGGACATTACCCAAACCCCCTTGGGCAGACCCTGACCCGGAGGAATGCCTTCACTGCCTCCCAGGGAGAAGCCAGCTGTGGCCTCTTAGATCCTTCATCCTGCCTTCAACTCTTCCCTGAATGGACACAAAGCGCTGCTGGCCGGGTCTGTGGCCTTACCCACCCTACCTCATCCCCCACCCTACCTCATCCCCCACCCTACCTCATCCCCCACCCTACCTCATCACCTACCCTATCTCATCCCCTACCCTACATCATCCCTCTGCCCTACCTCATCCCCCGCCCAGGGACCTCATCTAAGTCCTTTTTCTTTTTCTTTTTTCTTTGTTTGCTTAGAGTGTATGTGTGTGTATCAGAGGACACCATGTGTCCCTGTGGAGAACCAAGGGTGACTTTGGGATCATTCTTGATTATGTCTATCTCCTTTTTGCTTAGCTCTGGCATTTCCCGGGCTCTGCCCACCAGGGTCAGAAGTGCAAGTCTCTGCCCTTCCCTCCGGGCATATTTACATGGGCACTGGGATCTGAATTCAGAACCTCCTTTCCTGGCAGAGACTTAACCCCTGAGCCATCTCTGCAGCCCCCCAGGTCCTTTTTCTAACTATGAATTGCAGCTCAGGCGGGTGCAAAGGTGTATGGCTCTCAATGCTACTTGTGTCCCAAAAGCGAGTCAGGAGGCTCATTTAGGCCACCTTTGTGACATGGTACAAGTCACATCCTTCCACCAAGCATCTGTCTCCGCACTGGAAAATGCAGAGTTAATAATAAATGCCCTATGTACAGAGCTGCCTAAGAATCAATAAGAGAATATGTATGAACATGTTTACCTGTGTCTGGCACAAGCTGACAAGAGCTTTGATCAGATATTATTTGGCAAAACAATAACAATTTCCCTTCCTTATCAGATCAGGAATACAACCTTGATGCTGTGTGCACTGTACATTTCACATGCCCTTGACAAATACTGCTTACAAAAAACCTTGATTCTGTATGCACTGTACATTTTTCATGCCTTTGACAAATACTACTTAAAAAAACCTTAGCCCTCAGGTGCAATTTACATCCTAGTATGTTCAGGTTTGAGAAATAACATGGAGAACTCTCATTCAGACAGATTCTCTTGAGGGGTGCCTAGTCAGATCACTGCCTGATGAGGGCACCGAGTCGGAGTTGGTGCTTACACATGGCCAGGATTTGCTACCGTACCGCATACTCAGTGTGTGGAGAAATGGCTGGACTAGAATCCCTTGGAAACGTGTAAAAATAAGTGTAGATTCTAAAATAAGTTAAAGGCAGAATCTTGAAGGAACACTGTATGCAGACAGCCTCCGAGTTATGATAGCTTGTCTGACAATGGATCAGTTCACCATGGCGTGAAGGCCAACCCCACACAATTGTTCTGCTTTTCAGTTTCAGTACAGTATTCGATAAGTTGCGTGAGGCATTTAGCACGTTAGTATAAAAGCAGGTTTTGTGTTATATGATCTTGTCTGATAATAGGCTAATGTAAGTATTCTGAACACATTTGCTGATATTCACTATGGGAAATGTTGGGTAGATTTTTAACTTACAGTATTTCCCATTCGTGGGCTCACTGAGATGTCAATAGAGGGCCTCCGTTCACCTACGTTCATAGCAAAGATTATTCACAACAGCTAAAAGATGAAAAAAATTCAAGCACATGCTGACAGATCAGTCAATAAACCACGTGGAATATGCCCAATGATGGAATACTGTTGCATCGTGGATGAGCCTTGAGGTCATGATGCTAAGTGAAACAAGCCAGGCACCAAAGACAAATGCTGCATCCTCCACCTTGTGGCCTCCCTAGACCATTGAGTGTGTAGATAAAACAAAGAGAATCGTGATTGTCAGGGACTTGGGAGAGGCGATGAGAAGCTGCTATCTAATAGGCATCAGGTGTGTGTTACGTTTGCACGACATCCAGGGTCCAATCTCCAGTACTCTAAATAAATAAGTAAATAATGGTATTTCACTTTCAAAATGAAAAGAATTCTGAAGAGAGATGATAACAACACTTGTACACTTAGAAATGGTTATGATGGTAAATTTTCACCACATATCCTTTACCATATGTATTGTACATATGCATGTGTAATATATGTACTTGTTCACATGGCACATGTGAAGGACAGAGGTCAACTTCAGATGTCTACCTTCCTTGATCACTTTCATCCTTCCCTCTTCTTTTCTGAGACAAGTTCTCTCAATGAACCTGACGTTCATTGATATAGCTGGTTTAGCCAGTCAGTGAGTTTCAGTGATACGCATGTCTCCCTCGCAACTGACTTCTATGTGGGCTCTGGGGGTCTGAACCCAGATGCTTATACTTCTGCAGTAGGCACTTTACGGGCTAAGTCATCTCCCTAGCACCACATGTTATACATTCTCCAACACCACTGTTAATATCAGTGACTAAAAAAGGAAGAAACCGCTGGTTTCACACCTGCTCTGCATTCTCAGAAGGTGAGCGGCTAGCAGTCACTTCACAGTCTGTCTCCAGGTTGCAATGTGAACGCAGCTCTCCTGCGGCATCCAGTACACACAGGTGCGTGCAAGGAGGTAGGGATGGACCACACAAGTAATAACCACGAGACGCTACCTTCTGCTAACTGAAAGAGGCCACACACCTTTTCTTTTCTTTTCTTGCTCAGGCGAGGTGAGTGACTGGGAGACTCTCAATCCAAGCGCTTGGCAGCTCCCTAGCAGAGCTAACATACCAGTCACACGCTGCAGCTCTCCTCTTCTGGAACAGAATCCTCGCCTGGGGGTAGAGAAGGCCTGTCTGGCTCTTTTGTACTAATTAAAACCCCCTGCCAGACAAGCACTCAAGAGGAAAGGAAGTCTGCCACTGCTCTGGGAAGGAGAGGACCCTCAGTAACTGCTCCAAGATGCCACCCACACAGCCTGGCTCTGCCTGGCTTCACTCAGCCCAGCTGCCTAATCTGCCTTTCCCACCTTCTCTGATGCCCACAGGGCTCTGGCTGCACAAATAGAGTGTTCTGGAAGATAAGCAACATTAGGTATAAGCTGACCAGTCAAGGTGCTTTATAAGGTCCACCTGAGACGGGGGTGCCTCGGATAAGGGAAGAATGAGTAAGGGTGCAAGAAGGGTGCGTGCCAGTCACTTTGCTTTCCCTGTGACTAACACCTGAGATAATCAAAAGTCATCTTGATCGATAAGTGGATAGATTTATTCAAGAGTAGATAAATCAAAAGCTCATTTAAAAGAAAAGATGAACGCTTTTTTAGAGTGAAATCAATGAAAAAGACAAAAGGATGATTCAAGTCCATTGTTCTGGGGCATCGTTCTCCACGGTCATGTGGCCCTGTTGTCTTTGTAGCGGGAGCTAGACAATCATGCCAGTGGGAAAGATTTCACCTCATGGCAGTTCATAAACAAAAATCAAAAAAAAATCAAAGAGGGGGGTGTTAATAACCCTTAAGGACATTTCCAAATGACCTAACTTCCTCTAAGTGTATCCCTCTTCTTAAAGACTCTGCCACCTCCCAACAGCATCTGGGGCTGGCAATCAAGCCTTTTACACTTGGGACTGTGGGCAGCACAGCAGATCTAAACCACCACCATGGATCCGAGATGGATTTAGGGTATAAAACTGCTGCAAGTTGTCCAGGTATTGGTTCCAGCAGCGTATATTGCTGTATATCAGTATTGCTTTCCTTGTTTCCCGTGGGCTAAGGATGGAACACGGGGGAAAGAGAAGACCGAAAGAAGCCTCCACAGCAGGACCACCCGAAATACGAAGAGACTGCAGCAAAAGGAATCCAGATAAAGTGTTGATGCTCCTTAAGAGTAAAAAAGCCGTTAGCTTCTTATATTTGTACATAATTGCAGATTATGTACAAATATGTGGTCATTTAAAAGAAAAGATGGACACTATTTTAAAGTGTTATTGAATATGATTTTTAAAAGTAAGTTTGAAATACATCTACTTTAGTTGTCTTTGCCTATCAAGTAGCTTTATCTTGTATTTGTTTCTCGTTTGCAAGATCCTGAACCATGACTAACTGTTGGCTGAACTTGCTCTTGTCTTTGGATGGCCTAACCTACATTAGTGTGTGTGCATTTTACAACTCTTTTCAGAAATCACAATTACTTTATTAATAAACAGATAAATATAAAAAATGGTGACATTCTTAATGGCTGAAAAAGCTCGATGGAAACAAAGAAACTCCTAGAACAACTAAGTTTTTACTGATAATCAGCCAGGGAGATGTACTCACCAAAGAACCTCCAAAAGATAAGTGGAAAAAATTATTAGGTCTCATTACCCCTGGGCTGGCTTGGAGCTGGTTAGGTACCAAAAGTGACCTTGAAAAGTCTCCTATTTCCACCTCCCAAGTGCTGAATTATAGATGTGCACTACCTTACCTCACGATTACGATGCTAGGATCATGAGAAAGAAGAAGTCTGCCAAGTGAACCTTACCTTGTGATAAAGAAAAAATATTAAAACCAAGGTCTTAAAGATTTGCATTCTTTCTTTCTCACCCTTCCCTACAGACAGCTCAGAAAGCTGGATTTGCAGGAAGTAGAGAAACTGAAATGGACCGAGCACCACTTCCCCAGTGAAAGCCATAGACTTCAAGCCACTTTGGACAGAAGGAAAGAAGAATCACCATTAGGTTCTGTTAATATTTCCATAATTTTGTAGGCCTGGAAGTCCCCATGTCAGAATTAAAATGGAGAATGATCGCAATGGCTTCCACCACAAGAAAGGGAACCACCAGGCACTTGGGAGGCTTACAGCCAAGAGCAAACGAAGATGACCTGTTCCTATTACATAAATGTAAACAGCAAAAGGTATAATTCAGAATTTTAAAATCTGTGCTCAGTTGTGCGTGTGCGTGTGTGTGCGTGTGCGTGTGTGTGTAAGAGTCTAATGCACTTCAGGTTAGCATCAAACACAATATGTAACTAACGATGTCATTGAATCTCCTACCTCCGAGTGTTGAGATTATAGGCATTTGCCACCACAGCAGACTATACCAAAAGTATTTTAAGCAGGAAACAGATTTTAAATTGTTCATTTTATAAAGAACACTGCGGGGGCTGGGGGGACTGGAGAAATGACCCAGGGGTTAAGACTCTGCCTTGAAAGCAGAAAGACTTGAGTTCAGATCTCAGATCCTACGTAAAAATGCCAGGTAGAAATGCACTTCTAGTCCTGAAAGGTAGAGCCTGGTAAATCCCAGAATGAGTTTAAAAGGAGGTAGACGCAATCCAGGATGACTCCCAAAATCACTCTTGAGTCTCCACAGGCATACACAGTGCCCTCTGATACACACAGACACACAGGCATACCACACAGATAGATAGATAGATAGATCGATAGATAGATAGATAGATAGATAGATAGATAAAGATAGATAAGTAGACAGACAGACAGAGAAAGGTAGATAGATAGATAGATAGATAGATAGATAGATAGATAGATACATAGATAGGATAGAAATAAATAAATAACACTGGATGGGTATACAAGAATTTAATAAATGTAGCAAGAATAAAAGCAAAGTGACCACTGAACAGCTAGTGAAATCAGATTTCTTTCTGTGTTCTTGTGTCCTGGAGTTGAAACTTGAAACCAGAAAACATGGAGAGGGGAAAGGAGGATTTATTGAGAGAAAGAAGGATTTACTGAGGATGAAAGAAAAGAGAAAAAACTCTGGGATACTAGGTACAAAAGGGACGAGGAGAAGGCTAACAAAGGGGGCAGGATCGGGTACTTATATCACTAGGCAGGCTTGAAAGGTGGCTTTTCTGATTGGTTAGTTTTAGTGTCTTTAATGAGCATTTTTAATCCTTTTGGGTCTGATTTTTTTTTTTTTTTTTTTTTTTTTTGGTTGGGGTTGACTTCTGGTGACTAAAGTGTTTCTTTTTCTAGAAACAGAAACTTACTTTGAGGAATTGATCTCTTATTTCCTTTTGCAAGTGACAGGTGGAGGTTTGCGTCAGTTCCTGGAATGGTCCCATGGGACCTGCCTAAGCTGCCTTATAAGAACTATCTTATTACTAGTCCAGGCATCTAGTTGAGGGCTTTGACACAACATTGGCAAGATTCTGTAGCAGTGGCATTAGTAAGACATTTTTATTCACATAGCTAATGACAAATGAATTAACCAACAGGGAAAGAAGAAAACCAAAGAACACCCTATGCACAAGGCTATAACTACCGAGCAGATGGTTTTGATGAACACAGAGGATAACCAGCAAAGGAAGGAAGGGGTAGATCAAGAGACACATTTTCCTGTTAAATGTAAGACTGGTTGATAAAAGAAAACCTGAGGAGAGAAAAGCAGTCAGGCAAGGACAAGTCGTGCAGGGCAATATGGAGGACAGCGGGGTGGGTGGAAACCAGAAAAACTTCATTCGGCAGCCTGGTGAAATGGGGAGGGGTTCAGCCCACCTGGCTGCATCAATGAAGTGTGAGGACAATGTATGTTCCTGAAAAGCCACAGGAATGTAAGGACAAAGCTTTAGACTTGACAAGAGGAAGTTCATTTGTGACTCAGAATTACCATTGTGTGGAATGGAGCTTTCAGAATGAATGCACAGAGAATGGAACAGGAAGTAAGAAAATGGAAAGAGCGAGTTGAGAGAGCTTTCTGGAGTTGTTTGGCTTTGGAGGGTCAGGCTAAAGTTTTTTCTAGTTAAATGGTGCTCATTTTTAATGTGTAAGAGGCAAGGCTTGAATAAGAATTAGTCTTTTTAGAATCAGGACCACCATGGCTGTTCACTGTGACTGCAGAGCCTGAGTCAGGGATTTCATTGGCGGGTAGTCACCGCGGAATGGTGGTTATCTCATTAACCTCCGGGATGGCTGCAATGACTCAGCAAAAGAAGGTTACAGTGCATGGCAGAAGTAGCAGCAAGGCTGGTGTGGGTAAAAGACTGAAAGAGAAGGAAGGAGAGGGGGCAGGGAACACAGTTAATTCTCTAAAGGAAGTTGCTGTGGATGGGAAAGAAAATTAATGACAATTTCTACATTCGTGGCTAGAGTACTTGAGCAGATGGTTGAGTGGTCTGCTTTGATGAACGGAGGACCAACAAAGTGGGCTCATAAGAAAAGTTGGAGTTCATAAAGGGATGCTCCAAAGGATGGAAGAAGGAAGCAGGAGGCACCTGAGAAGGGGAGGAAGAGAGGGGGAGTGAAAGGAAGGGGAAGAATGCAATGTGGAATGAAGGGGAAGGAGAGGGGGAGGAAGAGGAGGGTGTACCTAGTGAGTTTGTATTCTTAGGAAAAAAATAAAATGTGGGAAGAAAAGAAAAGAAAAGAAAAGAAAAGAAAAGAAAAGAAAAGAAAAGAAAAGAAAAGAAAAGAACAAAAGAGAAAAGAAAAAAGAAAAAAAAGTTGGAGTTAAGGACGGTCATTTAGAGTGAAGATGGGGAAGCTTGCATATGTAGAAGCTGTAATGGAAAGATTCAACTGGAGAGCAAAGGTAGCAACAGAATAAAGTCTTAAGGACGAGTTTTCCCGGACAGTGAAGGCCTAAGCTGCAAAGCAGCCTTAGGGTGGAGAGCTAAGAAAACAGAAGGGAGACCCCCATTGTGAAGGGAACCCAGTAAGTAGCGCTGCAGGTGGGTATGTTAATTTGATAGAAAGAAGCAGGAGTTCCCTTCACAATGTTTGCAGCTTCTTTTATGCATAGAAGAAAAGATGTTGAGAGTAAATAAAGGAAAGAGGGAGGGTTGAGAAAGTTATATTTTGTGGTTCAGAGCAGCTAATAAATTAATTAACCAATGAATTAAATATTAAAAAACTGAGCTGAGGAGATGGTTCAGTTGGCAAAAATGTTTTCCAGGCAAGGATGAAAATCTGAGTTCTATCTCTACAACACACAGAGAGAGACAGACAGACAGCTGACACACACACGTGTAATCCAAGCACTAAGGAGAAGAGAAAGTCAGATGTCTGGGGCTTGCTGTGCCACCATTCTTGTCCATTTACTGAGCTCTAGACCAATGAGAGACCCTGTCTCAAAACACTGTAGGATGTGATCTGAATTCAGAGTGTCATCTACTGAGGATTCTTGGTTCTTATGTCTTGGAACAAAAGAGCTGAGCCGAGAACACATAGATAGTGATGGATACAATGTAGTTTATTAAAGAAGAGAAGGGAATTCACAAATGAGAGTAGGCTAGAGAACTAGAACAGATCTGAGACTCAAAGGCTTCCATGCTTCATGAGTTCTGGTCCTTTGTGGGTTATTTACATGTCACCTGCCTCTCCAGGAGCTTTCCTGGGTTCATGGATGCTTCTTTTACAACACGGAGGCACTGGTTAAGAAGCATTTCCAGTCTTCCCCCGTCAACTGGTTTCATTCATACGTCCATCTTGATTCCCTCTGCCTAGTGCCCTGTTACAACGGGAGGCGAACTGAATCTGAAAAAGAAAGACACCTGGGATTGTCCACTAGGCCTCTACATACATGTGTAAACACATACATGTGTACCTGCACATGTACACACGACACACATACACACACAAAAGGAAGCACATAAAAAGCCAACAAACACTTGTAAAACAAAGGAAGCAAGGAAGAAAAGAGCGCGGGCTGAAAAGTCAGCTCTTGTAACTCTCTTCTAACATAGTTTAGGTCTAGGATGCTCACTAAGGGGGACTCTCATGACGCATTGAAGACGCTTACGCACATCATCACAAAGGAAAGAGTCGATAGAAGACCACAGCATTCTAGTAATAGCAGGTTTTGGAGAGTTCCTATTCTGGTATCTTTATCATTTGGTCAGAAAATACCTGCCTATCTTGTTGAAATCTCAGATTGTCGATTGCAGACTCGACTAACAGCGTTGTCTCCTATCAGCCAGTCTACACTGGACACTGGCCAAGTGGCTGGGTCCTGAAAGAGCGAAGAATCAGATCAAGCCCCCAAGCAGAAGTGTTGACCATTAGGGAACCTACTCCTCGTGCCCGGGCTCAGTGCCCAGCTCTTCCAGAAAGGCTTCTCCCCTGATTCACGCAGAGATTACTAAGTTGCTTCTGCCTTCCTTTGGAGAAGTTCCTATCTCACTGTCCACCTCGAGTCCTTAGAGCAACTTAGCAGAATTCAGGAAGCTTGCGGGACTGAGAATATAGAGCTACCGCCTTTAATGGGTTTAACTCCAAGATGATGAAATAGCAGCTATTAACTTACCTGAAAGCCCAAGTTCCATTCTTTATTTCCCTCACTCCTTTGTTGAGTGATGACAGCCAAGTCAGATTCCTCTCTTCTAATACCTAACCATCTCCAGTGACACACAACATTATTTGTGCTTCCAGCACACCTCAAAGGAAATGTCTTCAAAGTGTGTGCTTGCCAGCATTTTGAATATGGAGAGAAAAAGTTCTCAAGCCCCTATGCTTTGATATGTCTATGCATCACGTCTTTTATTTCTACATTATAAAGGCTCCGTCTCGTATTACAGATGGGAGAATTAAGCAAGGTGACACACAGGCTGGGAACACCAAAGTAGCTTTGTAATACCCCTGAGGATGCTGATAATAAAGAAGGGCTTCAAACTAGGCCATACAATAGGTTTTATTATTTCACATAATGATACAAAGGCACATTGGAACAAAATAAAATGTAAAATTGTGTTCACAGTCTCTTCGGGATATGTCATTTCTCTTTTCGTTTAGCATCACTGCAGCAGCCCAGATACCCATGGAAGATGGGTCTCAATAGCTATGTCTACTGGTAAATTCAGTACGTCCAGGTACCAGGTCCCACCATTGTTGTAAGGGAATGCTCAGACAAAGGCCACAGCCTAGGTCATTGTTACCAGAGCCTAATGGAAATTCTGTCTCCCAGGAAGGATGGAGCATTCTGATGCTGTCTATGGAATGATTTTAACAGTCACAGTTATTGTCCTTGGGGATAGAAAGCCTGGAATATGGGACCAAAAAAAAAATGGCAATGGAAAGCAAAGATATCATTAATAAGCCTCGAGGGACGCTCCTTTGGCAACTGTAAGCACACTCTCCAGGAGCAGTGTGAAGATTCCAATCAATTTAATTAATTTGAAACGGCTTTGCACACTGACAAAGCCGAGGACTGAAGGAAACAGGAACCTGGTTGCAGCGTGCGGAACAGAAAGGATGACTAAGAAGAGAGGCCAGAGTTCTGGATTTCATCACCCATGTCGTGAGCTGGTTATGAGTTCCACGGTCCTTTAATAATTACGTGCAGTGAGGATGGAAGTCAGAGGTGGTTCAAAAGATCTAGTCTCAAAGATGACTCTTGAGTATGTGGTCCATCTCTGCGGCAGCTTGAGTAGGAGACTTAACCTTCTAAAGAGGTGCTCACTGTGGCCATTAAGATATATTGGATGCCACAAAGCACTTCCCCCAAATCCCCTTCTTTTTGCCATCCAAACATTTGTGGTGCACTCTGGCTTCTTTCATTATCTGGTCAATAGTTCAGCTCTATCGAGCCTATTCCAGTGCATGGAGAAGGGTGAGAAACAAACATGAGCTGCCCAATCATCCAAAGTGTTTGCCCGCATGAGGATAGGGCTGTAGCTCTGGGGTCTGGGAGTTCTGGGTAATGTTCAAGAGTTGAAATGCAAATGGAAGCTAAATGTCACTGAGAGCCATCTGCGCTCTGTGCACTGTAAATGGTGCACATTCTGGTGTTGAGGAAGATCAGAGAAAACAAACAAAGGAGAAGAAAGTTCTTAGATAGAAAGACCAGTCTCGAACAATAAGTAGAATTCAGATTGCCTTCTGTTTGCTTTGATTGGAAGATAAAACATAAGAGAGAGAGGATTTCTACCTCCAGTACAGAGGTCAGAGGGTGGGACTTCTAATTCTCCAATGGGAGTTTCATATTCCCTGAATTCTAGAACGCCTCTTACCATCAAAGAGGCTGCTGGCTAACTCGAACCTTGTCAGAGAGCTTTGTTCTGAACAATTCATGCCAACTTTCCCACCTTCCAGATAACACATCCAGTAAGATTGTTTAAGAATAAATTATCTATTTTCTCTGCTGTAGCATGATCCCCTATCTCCTTATTTCTTTTTATTATTATTATTATTTATTCAATTGTGCATGTGTGTGTGTGTGTGTGTGTGTGTGTGTGTGTGTGTGTGTAGAACCACGGACGAATTCGGGAACCACCATGGACGCCTCCACCTCCTCCTTGTTTACTCTGCCCCGGGATTCACAGGCTCTGCCCTACCAGGACCAGAAGCGCAGGCCATCCCCACTTCTGCCCGGCATCTACACATAGGGTCTAGGATCCGACTCAGGACCGTTCACCTGCAAGGCAGAGGCTTAACTCCTCTCCAGCCCCCCTATATCCTTATTTATGTGAGGCCTCTCCTTCCCCTTCCCTCCCTGCTTATAATATTTGCAATTACTGTAGGTATTACAGAGATTTATCTTTGAATATGTCACTAAGTGGGTTTGGTACTAGGATCCACCTATTAGGGAGTACATACGATGCTTAATTTTCTATGTCTGGGATACTTCACTCAATACAATTTTTTCTAATCCCATCCATTTTCTGGCAAATTTCATTAATTCATCTTTTTGATGGCTGAGTAGTATTCCATTGTATAAATGCACCACATTTTCCTTATCCACTCATCTACTGTTGGGCATTTGGGTTTATTCCATGACTTTGCTATTGTAAATAGTGCTGCAATAAACATGATTGTGCTTGTGTCATTGAGGTGAATTTTTGCTTTATGGGGGATTGATTGTTCCCAGAAGTGGAATAGCAGGGTCATATGGCATTTCAATCTTTAGCTTTTTTAAAAATCACCAGACTGGGGCTGGAGAGGTGGCTCAGGGGTTAAGCCTCTGCCTTGCAGGCAGAAAGTCCTGAGTTCGGATCCTAGACCCCATGTATAGACTATAGATGCCGGGCGGAAGCGGGGGCGGCCTGCGTTTCTGGGCCTGGTAGGGCGGAGCCTGTGAATCCCCAGGGCAGAGTAAACAAGAAGGAGGTGGAGGTGGTCCATGGTGGTTCCCGAATTCGTCCATGGTTCTACACACACATACATACACACACATACATACACACACACATACACGCACAATTGAATAAATAATAATGAAAATAATTAATTAAAAATCACCAGACTGATTGCCAGATTGATTGTATAAGCCTGCATTCCCACCAGCAATGTATGAGAGTTCCCTTCTCTCCACATCCTCTCCAGCATTTGTTGTTGTTTCTATTGTGGATTTTTGCCATTCTGACCGGGGTGAGATGATATCTCAGGAAGGTTTTGATTTGCATTTCCCCAATGGCTAAGGATGTGGAGCATTTTTTGGATATTTGTTAGACATTTCAATTTCATCACTGGAAAAGTTTTTTAATTGGGCCATTTATTTCCTTGGTGTTTAGTTTTCTAAGTTCTTGTGCACTCTGGATAATAGAGCTCTATCAGATATGTGGTTAGTGAAGATTTTCTCTCATTCTTTGGGTTACCTTTTTGCTCGGTTTACAAGCTCTTTATCTGAACAGAAGCTCTTTAATTTCATAAGATCCCATTTGTTGAGTGTTGGTTCTAGTGACTATGGTATTGGATTTCTGTTTAGGAACTGTTGGCCACCATCAAGTATTGCAAGTAAGTAGTGAAACATCAGATTAAGCTCACTTACTTTCCTTCCTGGTCACTTGCAACTGAGGGGGTTTGATCTCACCAGTCAGGGAGGGTATAGAGTCTGGCAGATAGATGGTAACTATCCTGTAAATTGGAGACTAACCCCCCCCCCACTGCAGTCTCCTACTCCTATTCCATCTACCTTTGAATCTACTCTTATAGTAAGACTCCATTTAAACAACCTTTTAGCTCTGGCTAGGAGCTGACCTCCAATACCAATCGGGATGGAGCCAAGGGTGGTGCAGGAACAGCAAAACTAAAAACAACAACCAACCATAATTCAGAACATAAGAGACCCTATATGAATCACCTGGAACTAGACCAGCCAAATCTCTCCCCATCCTAAAGCTCAGGGAAATTTGTGGAAGAGGGGGTGGTAAGATTGTAAGAGCCTGAAAATGGGGAGGAGCAACGATACACAAGATACTCCACACAAGTTAGGGTCGCAGTAGCCATAATTGGACTTTGCATGACCTGTGCAATGACTGTCATGTCAATGACCCCCCAAAGTTTAGCATGGATCACATGTACTAGGATCCTTAGAGGCAAGAGATTAACAGTCACAATAGTGTTCCCATACTAAAGGGGAGCACAGGAAGGGCTCTGGACAATGCCACTGAGACCTTACACACCATTAGAGTGGAGGATGCAGAGGGAAGTTTGCCATTCACACTATAGGATGCTCCAGGGAATGGGAGGGGAGAAGGGGGAGACACTGGGAGAAAGGGAAGGAGGGGGGTGAATGAAAGGGGGAAAGGGGGGGTGAAGGGGGACTGGGGAGAGGGGGAGGGAGGGAGGGGACCAGGGTATCTATTAAGTTTGTATGATTGGGAAAATAAATAAATAAACATATTAAAAAAAGAATAAATTATCACTTTTCCTGTGGATCAAACTCTGTGTTGGGGGAAACACTCATAGCAAATCCTAAAGCTCCTGGTCCAAAAATTCAATTCAGGTCAATGCAGTAGACAGTTCATAAGCTCTGGCATTCAACAGGAGCAAGACAATGGCTGAAACGATGGTTAAAGCATGGTCTCTGCTCTTTAGGAGCTTCTAGGTTAGAAGCATGAGTCAGACACATATGTCCAGAACTATTCTAAAAGGTCAGAAAAAGCTAAGCTGCCTATGGGAAGACAACTCTGCGGATCAATGAAGGAAGCAGGTACCTAATAAAAGAGAGATGATGAGGCTGCTTGAAGCAGCAGAGGCGACAACTCTGCTCTGTTTCTTCATCTATAAAATTGAAATAATAGTCACACCCGTCTCAGAGCATCATCAGAAATGTGAAAAAGTTATTTCATGTTGAAAACTAAGCACAGCCCCTGATATACAGCAATACTTACAATTGTGTGCTACTTCTGCTACTCACCGAGAGTGGCCGTGGAGGATGGTAGCTTCAAATGCATGATGGAGGGATTTATAATTTATAATCAAATAATTTGATTATAATCAAATAATTTTAATCAAATAATTTATAATCAAATAATTTATAATCAAAGGAAAGGTGACCTCTGACTTTGCTCGCTGCTTATCTTGCTGACGAGAAAAGAATCAGAGATCAGAAGGCAGAAAAGTCAAGGGAAGCAGGGACCATTCTATCGGAGGGAAAACAGACACTTCACATGGATGAGGTATAAAAGCAGTTTAGAGAGGGTCTTCAATGCCAATCTGGAGAGTGGGCACCAGTCCTTGGCCCTTACCCAAGCTTCCACTGTAGAAATAGCCCAGTCATCCACGACATATTGTCTTAATGCAACAAGACCTACAGATGGACCAATTCCGAAAGCAGCAGCACC